>KE509733.1:10687-22319 GCA_000441515.1 Elaeis oleifera | reverse complement strand
AAATAAATTTTATTGTTGGAATTTAAACTTTATACTGCAAGATACTCCTAAACCATTAACAAGGCTTGGAAGTTAAAATAAAATTAAAATAAAAGAATAAATAAAGGAAGAAAAGAAGAACCTAATCTAGAACCTTCTCTCACAGCCTTCCTTTGCGGAGCCTTCTGATTCTCGCACCTTCCAGGATGGAAGAAAGTGAAAATAAGGTTAAACTATTTAAAAGGTGGGTATTTCCGTCTGTCGCATGGGTCCCTACAAAAGGTATAATATGGAGTGAGATATCTAAGAGTAGAGGCATTAGTGATATTTATAGGTGTTAGGAAGAAAGAGAGTTTTATATCTTTCTGATGTGGGGCTAATGAAAAAAATGCACCCTAAGAGAATGGATGGATGGGATGAAGTGATAAGGAGGCTTGGATGGATGAGATGAAGTGATAAGGAATATAAGACAAGAGGGAGAGTTGCCGTTCACCCAAATTCTTCCTTTCTAAATAAATTTCCAACAAAAAATTTGTTATTTTGTTGAATCCTAGCGCTTCCTCTTTCCGCATGGACCTGCCAGATGCCGCGCTTGCTATCGCACAGCTCCCGTTCCCACGCATCAGCATGCAACGGCCACCTGCCTTGCATTCTATGCTTTCACGATCGTGCGCGAGCCCAGCCATTCACACACCTAGCCATGGTTCCCTGCAAACCCTTCACACTCCAATGCGCAAGGCCCACGTTGCTTCTTTTCTCCGTGCGTGGCCCATTTCCAATTCAGCAACGCCCAGCCTCTTAAGTCGCTTGCTCTCCCTCAAGCCACTTTTCTTCCTTCCTTCATTAAATATATTTGGAGCCCACTGCCTTAAATGCCATCTTCTTCCTAAAGAATTTTTCTTTTGTTATGGTGCCGTGTGCATCCCTGGGTTCACCCACACATAGCACCCCAACTCACACAAGCGTCCACGCCATCTGCTCATGCCCTGTGGGTCCGCACCGTGATTCTTTTGCTTTTGCCGCGCCCAGCGCACAATTTCCGGGCGCTTGTTGTCGTTCGTGTTCAGCCCATGGGCCACTTGCATCATGAGTCCGCATTTCGTTTCAAAATTCTGAACTCAAAAATCTGTGGACCCTGAATTTAAATTTAAATTTTTGATTAATCCATAATTTTTAAACAATCATAAAAGATATTAAATTCTAAATAATATAGAATAATTATTAAAAATTTAATATTTTTTATGTTACATTTCTATACTTATCATTTTTCGTATGCCAATCTTATAAATTTGATTTGCATGATCATTCTTGAAAATTAATAAAAGTTTAATTGAATTGGAAACATATTCTTATTCCAAAAAATGTATTTCTAAATCCAAGCTTGAAACTCATTTAAAATATGAATTTTTGATATGCATTGAAAATTTTATAAATTATTATTATTATTATTTTACTCTAATACTGTCTTTAAATAGTTCGATACATTTTTGATACATATATTTTTCGAACTTAATTTACTGAAATTTATTAAAGAAAGAAAAAATAATATTGAATTAAATGTTATGCTTGATTTCTTTGTTCAAATCTTTGAAAAGCTCTATTCCTCTTGAAGCTTAAAAGTGCATATTTGAAAATTTGATTAAAGTGTCATGTTCATCCAAAAAGGAGGAGAGGCTTTGATACTTGAATTCAAACTAATTTTTAAAAGTGAAAGAAATATTTTATAAAATAAATATTTAATTGTCAAAGAGGAGATGATTCATTCAATTAATTTTTGAATCTTATGCACCTCTCCTTTGATATATTCTTAAAATTATTTCTCATGTTGATTTTGATGATATTTCTTGCTCCTCCCTTGAGCTTTTTGATGTTGTCAAAAATAGAGAGAATGGTATAATGAATGTTGAGTATATGCCTGAGCTTACATATTTCATGCTTAAAAGTTCTTGAAATATCTTAATATACTTGAAACATTTTTAGATCATTTAAATATTTAGAATTTGAATTCAAGATAAATTGAAATATTCTTGCATATTCTATCATTTCATGATTTATACTAGCCAATTAGTTGAAACACATCATTCGCGAATTCTCCTTCCTCACCAATGACATCCTCGACCTTCATGGCCGCTTCATCCTCCCCGATCCGAACCCCAAATTTCCTTCCCCTCTCCACACAGTTTCTGGACACGTGGCATCTAAAAGGCCCAACCACATGTCAAACAAAGGCTAACCAACACAATTGCTCCATTTTAATAGAGGGCGGTGTTCCATCGATTGCATGTTTTCGACGGCCATTGATCGAGATGCGATAGAGTGGAATGATGTTTCAAGCAGCCTTCTTCAACCGACCTCCCTCAAGATCGGTAGTCGCTGGGATGCCAATGGCCGAGAGAAGGCCGTCGGTGGTTGAAAAGGCCCGATGACCCATCGATGGAGGTTAATCGAGAGTTTGATCAGTGGCCATGGGGTTTTGGGTGGTGATCGAAAAGAAAGAAGGGAGAAGGAGAAGGGCCTAACGGGTTTGGGTTTGGGTTTACACTCGAAACCCAATATTCAGTTGACCCATTTGCTTTAAAAGGGGTGGATTCAGATTTTTGGATTTTAGAAATTTAGATCCATTAATCCATCAGCTCATTAATAATTGACTTGACCAGACCACATTGAGTTGGTTTGATTTGGTTTGGGGTTGTTTTGCAATTTAGCCTTTGATGAAGAATTTATTATATAATGATCTTTTTTTCAATTATTTTGTGAGCAGAAAGGAGGCATTGGAGCCACAGGGAAGAAAAAGAAAGAAAGAATTATTATTTTAAATAAATATAATATATAAAATAATATTATGTAATATCTTAACTATATTTATAATAAATATTATAAAAAAGTGCTATTGTAAAACTCAATATATATATATTTAATATAATAAACTCTCGATCGACGGCTATGGGGGTTTTGGTGGTGATTGGGAAAGAAAGAAGGGAGGAGGAGAAGGGCCTAACAGGTTTGGGGTTTTGGGTTCACACCCGAAATCCAAAATCCAGTTGACCTCTTTGCTTTAAAAGGGGTAGATTCAGATTTTCAAATTTAAAATTTGGATCCATTACTCTATCAGTCCATTAATAATTGACTTGATTAGACCACATTGAGTTGATTTGATTTGGTTTGGCATTGTTTTGTGATTTAGCCCTTGATGAAGAATTTATTATATAATAATTTTTTCAATTATTTTGCGAGCAGAGAGGGAGGCACTAGAGCCACAAAGAAGAAACGAGAAAGGAAAAAATTATTTTTAAATAAATATAATATATAAAAATAATATTATGTAATACCTTAACTATATTTTATAATAAAATATTATAAAAAAGTACTATTGTAAAACTCAAAAATATATATAATAAAATTTTATATAATAATAAATATAATAATAAAATATTATTTAAATTATATAATTATTAATAAAAATATGTGGAGGGTATATGTAATTGTGTATGCTCGGCATGTACGTACGTATGTATTATTGATTAATGGCTGGGAGAAATAATTATGTACTTATTTAAAATTATTATTTAAGAAATAATTACATGCCATGCATCGTGCGGGGTTCTAAGCTAGTTATTTTATTTTTATGTATATACTCAAAATTTTGCCATCATCAAAAAGGAAGAGATTGTTGATCTCATGATTGATTTTGATGATTGTCAAACTTTGAGTATTTATGAATCTATTCATGTGTTTCAAGAATGAATATAAGATTTTTTAGATGCTCAAAATGAAAAAATTATTTATAGAAGAAATCTTTTAAAAAGAATGATAATTAATGATCAAAGAGAGCTCAAACAAGAAGTTTTTAGAAGCTTATATGCTGTGAAAGACTTTAGAAATTAAGGTGGAAGAAGCTCTCAAAAGTTAAAGTCAAAATGTCACTCATGTAGAAAATATACAGAAATTTTAATAGGCTATCATCCGAGTCGACTCAAATTTTATTTGAATTGACTCGAGCTGAAACGATGAAGTAAAATATTTTGGCATATAAGAGTTTTAGCTGGCAGCTCTCGAGTCGACTTAAGTTGGGTGTGAGTCGACTCAAATGAACAATGGCAAAAAAAAATTTTTTAGAGAAGAAAAGTTTGGATCGAGCGGCAAGCTCGAGTCGACTCAAATTGGTCAAGTCAAGGTTCAAAAATGATAGAGAGCATAATATTTGGACAAAAGTTTGGAGTAGACTCGCAAGCTAGTTGAGTCAACTCAAAGTATAACTGAGTCGACTCGAGTTCCAATAGCTAGTTCTGCAGAATTTTAAAACTTGTAGAATATTTTCAATGACTCTATTTATTTTCAATGGCTAGAAATGGCTATTTTAGTCTCCAAAAAGAATTTAAAAGCTTTAAAACTTAATGAATAGAAAAGAAAAATAGATTAAAAAAAGAAATCATTCAAATTAAGAGAGCTTCATTGAATATCTAAGAAAAAGAGACAAAAAGAGAGAAAAAGAGAGAAATCAAGCTTCAAAATTCAGAGAGTATTCACAAGATATCTTCTATAACTTTTAAAGCATCTTCTCAATATTCAAAGAAGAATATTCAATCTTCTAAAGAGCCATCACTCAGCCTCTTCTTCGCGCTTCAAAAAGAGTTCCTTTTTATTTTTATTTATGCTGAATTTAACTACTTGTATTTTATTCTTTATAAGTTTCTATGAAAAAAGAAACTTGAGATTTAGGCCCGTCCAAGCTCAGAATTAGACTTATAGGTTTGGTTGGTGAGTCCAAAAAATCAACTAGGTTGTTAGTAAGCCTGAAAATTAATAGTATAAGATTTGGTTGGTGATCTTAGAAAATCAACTAAATTTATTATGAGTCCAAAAAAATGAACGCACTGTAATCAAGGAAGGATTATAATGAAATTCTCAAAAAAAATTTGGAGAGTAGACATAGGAGCGGATTGCTCCGAATCACTATAAATTTTATGTGTCTGTGTTGTGCTATCTTGCCTATATTTTGTTGCTTTACTTGATTTTAATTCTTACCTTTCATTAGATTATAGGTTGCATAGTTTAATTGATTATTTACTTTAGCTGTTGTGCATAATGATCACATCACCATCACTTAATATAGCTTAAAGTGAAGCACATATATGCTTGGAGTTTAATTTGATTAAAATTTTATAAGAATTCAATTCACCCTTCCTCTTGGGTTGCTACCTCTGGGCAACAATCTTAGATACTAAACTTTTATATCACTGAATCATGGTCTATCGCTTGTCCTAGTAATCTTAAACCTAGGATTTGATACTACTTAATCTGCTATGCCCCGAACTAAAGTGTAATAGACACCGCATGTTTGCAAGATGGACCCTACAGACATGCAAGGCTTCCTAAATAACAAATCGAATTATTACATAAAATTTTAATGAAATTATTCTCAATCCTCAAGAGCTAATGTAATTACATACCACCATCCTCTTATCCATTGTCATATAATCCTAGGATAACAAATTTAATATACTTCCAAATAATATTAAAAAGAGTCAGATGATAATTTTTAGATCTAGAGTTACACACAAAATCAGTTAGCAAAGATAACTATAGTATCTGGTCTTTACATCTAGTTAGGGCACTCCCCCAGAAATCCATAAGCATTCATAGTTTAGCATCTACAATAGCAAAAAAGATAAAAAAATAATGAGGTACACTAGCCCAGTAAGTGTCAGAATATTTCAAGGTAAAGTATGTTGATTCATAACAAAACTAAATTCATATAGTTGATCAGGTGATATACAATTTTTGTCACATATCAAAAAATAATATTTTTTTTTTCAAGAGCATATTTTTTGCAAACTAATACTAGATTTAAAATTAACTATAGCCACATAATCCAATGGCATGGGTCAATAATAAAGAACCGATACTGATAAAAGATAACATATAACGGCCCTCAGATAGCCACTATTCTATTTATTGATGGTGCAATATTGAAATTAGTTTCTCAAATTACAAGTTGACAGGACTAATATACAATCCCATTGGTGGGTCAGAATAGATCATAACCATGCTAATATTTTAAAAAATATTTATGCAAGTTGCCCAACCATATTTCTAAAATCAATATCAGAATAGATCAAAAATTGAACTAATTTATTTATGGAGGTATTGGAATACATATTTAATTTCTATACTATAGATAAAATATAATATGCTCGACCATTCAATTAGACAAATGCAAAGATTATTAAATTATTTTAAAAACACATTGAGAAGTATTAAGTCACTTATCTTATAGATATAAAATTCTAGATAATCCTAATCTACTACTGGTACATTGACATATTAAAATAATTTCTAAATTTTTAAAATTCTTAAAAATTTGATCAAATTTAATTTCATAGAGAAATGAAATTACTGATCTTATCCTATTTACTACCATAGAGGAGTAGGGATGACACGATGAAGCCCATCTAGGCAAGCCTAGAGAGGAAGAAGAGAGAAGTGGTACTTCTCAAGTGTTGGACACGAATGTGAGAAAGAAATTAGAGAAAAATAGTAGAAGCATAAGAATACAAAAGAGAGAGAGAGAGAGATGAGTGTAGGAGAGAGCAAAATCATGGAAAGTATATATTTGGGAGGAAGGAAGAGTTTTTTGAAAATAGAAGATAAGAGGAGATGGGATTTTCGATTAAGTTGCACAATAAATAATTGTACGTATTCCCCCCTTCTTCAATGTCCTCATCGTCTCTTCCTTTCTTTTCCATTTTTTTTCTTCCATTGCCACAACTGCACATGAGGAGAGATAGGGCATGCATTAATAAGATGCGTGCCTCCCCTCCCCATTCTTATTCCCGCATGGCCTAAAGTGATGCCACGGGAGGGACTTGGGTCCTATTTTAGTAGGTTTGGGTCCAAGTGTCACAACATCATTGCACCAAGCTCGAGCAATTACTGCCCGATCCAGGTGGCCAAAAAAATTATAGCCTGACACTCTCAATCACCAAGATATATTCTTGTGAGCCAATCATCAAGACAAGTGCATGATGAATGAAATCCATAGCAGTGCACCTTGGTAATGGGTGGCATGCACAGCCACATGGTGCTTGCATTGTACAGTATAATTTTTCAAGTGGCCAGGCCTCATTCTATTAGCTGCAACATAATATGACCTCACACAAGCAAGTAGATGCTTACATTTATGGCTCAGGGTTTTTATGTAGAAAAATTGCTATATTGACTATTCTACTTACTTTTCGATAAACGCACAGTTGTTGATTAAACTATTCTTCGATAACTATAAGCTTAGGAGGTGATGAGGCTAAAGCTATCGAGGGAACTATGATGAATGTGGGAGAGCCTTGCTTGGTTTGCTCAGTGCAGATTGTGGAGGCTATAGATGAAGCTATTGTTGATGTTTCTCCTATTATCATTTTCTAATGTGGATGAGACCCAGACATTTATTGTTGGATTTGTAGTTGCAAATAGATACAAGGACAACCTAGATGGGTGTCAAACAAGCACACCATAAGGAGTTCAGTTAATCTTGGTTAAGCTTTTTTGTGAAATCAACTTGGTTGATCCTCAGCTATAATTACAACATGTCACGGTGATAAGTTGTTAGTACTTTATGTTTATGTTACATGCATAGAAGAATGTGAAAAAATCTCTATTATTAGTTAATGTGACCCTTAAGATCTTTTAGCCCATTCCATAAGTTATTGTCTTTAGTTAGTTCTTAACATGGATGCCTTTTGCTATCTCTTGAAATGCATGCACTAAAGAAGATGATTGATAAGGGAAATGGTGGTTAGGTTTTGGCTGACCACTCCTCGAAGGGGAAGGCTACACTGGAGGGGGCCAAGATCGATGGATTTTGATTTTACTAGTATCCAAAGGGTTCCACTAGCGAATCAATTGAAGGCTTCATCTGAGCAAAGAAAAAGGGCTACTTCTGACTTTCAAAGTTCTTTGGCTGATAAGGTGTGCAACGATCGCAAACAACTAGATTCTTAGCCCAGGTTGTTCAAGTAATGATGGGGGACATAGTTGCAATAGAATAATGATTATCCCAAGTGGTTGTATTCTTAGAAAAGAGATGGATCGAACTACAAAATGGTGGAGATATATCATTATTGGTAGGTTTTAGGCAGAGTGTTTCTAATTGAGTTTATTCAAAAAAATGAATGTTCAATGGAATATGGAAGAAGAGTTCCAAGTGATGTCACTCTCCAAGGGTTTACTACTCTTTTCCCTTCAAGTGGAGGAAACTAGTGAAAAAATTTTATCCAAAGGTCCATGGTCGCTGGCTGATCAATTGCTAGCAATGAAGGGATGGAGGCCAAAATTTAGAATAGTGAAGGATTAACCGAGTCAAGCTACTATGCGGATTCGGCTTCTGGATCTATCCCTAAAACTATGGAATAGGGTAATGATATTCGAACTCATCTCCGCTGCTAAAAAAGCCTCTATTCTTGGATGAGTGGACAAAAGCCAGGATGAGAATGGGTTTACTAGAGTTGCAATTCAAATTGACATCAACAAGAGTATATGCCCAGGTGCAAAATCAGACTCAATAAGAAGATGCTTTGGCAAGAATTCATCTACGAGGGCCTTCTTGAAATTTGCTATGTGTGTGCTGCAATCCAGAAATTAGTAGAGCAATGTACTTGTTAGGAAGGAATGGAAGCCAGTATTGAGAAGCCTATCTTTGGGTTCTGGATCTGAGCAGTAGGGGTTCCAATTCTGATATTATAGACTCGTCGATCTCTGACACCTACTTTTCAGCTAGGTCAACCAAGGGGTTTGTGGACTCAAGTCCAGAGAACAACCAAGAAATCCCCCTCAAAAATATTGATAAGGGAAGAGGCATATGGTTATGGTTCGTCAAGATCATGATTCTTCTATTGTGTCAAGAGAATGCGGTAGAAGGGGAAGCTATGCAATCAATGTAATCCTCCAAAGTCACACCACAATAGACCACCTCATTGGCTCAGAAGAAAAAATGAAGGGATTGCCAATAAAAGCTTAGGAGCCAAATCAATCGCTTGGCTCAGAATCACTTTAACATAAAATAATAGTATTAGAGGACATATGCATCGAACTTGTCACCACAAGTAATCCTTCTCCTACTCTAACCTAGTAGGCAATAAGTAGTCCAAAAAGGAGGCTTGGGGGATTATGACCAAACCTGATGGTGCTAAAAGAAGTCAGAAGGAGGGGTCTAATACATAGTTGTCAAAGAAGGAGAACAACCTTAGATGGAGGGTCATCAAAGCAAATCCAACAGTACTATAGGTTGGATGAGGAGGTGACAACTTCTTTGGGTAAGGCTCATCCTGAATATAAATCTCAATTGTCTAAATTACAAAATAGTTGTTAATAGTCAAGGAAGCGTAAAAAGAAGTTCAAGCTCAATCTAAACTGGATACTTACTATGGTGTTGCCATGAGGAGAGAGGAGATTCCCAAGGTAATAGTTCAGGTTGATAGCCTAATCCCAAAGGGGTGCAATAAAGCAAAGTCTAATGCCAATGAACATACTAATATAGTGAGGAAAAATTTGTCCGATCGCATCGGATGCTAGGAGGAAAGAATAGTTTAGTAATTAAAATTTTTATAATATTTATGAAATCTCATCTTGATTCATAATGAAAAAGGATCAAGATTGAAGAAGCTTCTCAATTAATATGCTTCATGAGATCCAAAAGCACGGATCCTTTACTTCGCATGCACGTCGAACTCTATAGAAGAGAGGGATGAACGTCTTCTTCAAAGAGGAAGGAGAAGAATCCTTGAAATCTGATCTCAAGGCCTTGGAACAGCCCACATGCGGCCACAAAGGGAGAGAGGATGCCAAGAGGAGAAAGATGCCTAGGGAGAGGTGATGCCCAAGGAGAGGGGATGCCCAAGCCTTGCTCACGCCTAGGTTGGATGGTTGATTGCTTTTCTCCTGCTTTACACCCTTTCTTAAATAGACAAGAGATCCTAGATCCAATCAAATATCTTCTTGTATTAGGAACAGGATTCTCCATATTTGAATCAAATCCAAACTTCCTAAAATACAAAGATTTCTAAACCAAGTAGGAGTTGGTGCCTCTCTTCATTATGCCGCATGCCCAAGGGGAGAGGGCTATTTCAGCCCTTCCCAACCATCTTGGTCAGTCCACATGATGAAAGAATAGCTGAAAAATATGGCAAAAGTGGATCAAATCAGATTTAGTTCAGATTTAGATTCAATTCGAATCCAATTCGAATCAATTTTGAAAAGACTGTTGATCCTAATCTAATTAGGATTCTTGTCCAAGTCCAACTTGATAAATTAACTCAATCAAGCTTTAATAAATTAAGTTCAATTAAATTAGATCTGATCTAAAGTAATTAGGACTCAAATTGAATTTTTCATAATTGTTTGGATCATTGATTTGATTTGATTCATCTCCGAATTAAACTCGTACCTCATGTGCAGTGTTAGCTGAACATAATCAGTGTTCAATTTCATATGACCTATCACTCAATTCTTAATTAAGTTAATCTACATATTCAATCAAGTCTCATACTTCTAAATTGAACACACAAATATTCGATTAATTCTTTTCTATATTATTTGACTTTTGTGCGCAACTCCATAGGTTCAAACACTAAGTTGGTAGCATAGAAACTCCTTTCTATACTAATTGAAGTGACCATCTAACAATAATACCCAACATTCGGATAGGTTGAATAATTGTAAGGTAATATTCAAGAACCTCGATATATGGTTACCGTATAATTGATCCCTTTGACACTAATGCTCAAGACGACCTAGGGTTTAACTGTCAACTCTGAAATAGTCATCCACATCGTATTTCAATCTTTAAATCCATCCATGGATTATCCTGACTAAGATTTTACTAAATTAAATATAGTGATGCATTAACTCCTATAATTAAGAGGCATAAATTTCATCTTGATCAACACATAGACTTCATAAGTATTTGACTGTATCCAGTAGCCTTCTGTCACTGCATTAGAAATATAGGTAGTTTGACATCAAAGCACAGTGAGTTGGTTGCAAGTCACTATAGTGATCTCAGGGCTGAGGGATACTTATGCCCATACGTTTCGCAAGCTGCTCTTGATGAAAAAAAGTAGGACAGTTCTATGTATGTAATTTAAAATTTTCATAGTGATTTATTAAATTAAATATTTTAATTATTTTACATGCATAAGAACTAATCTAAACTATCATGTCAAGAACTATGATATGATTTAAAATGAATATAAGATCTGAAAATAAAAATCAACATCGATCTAATCGATGCTGCAGACTAGATTTAATCCTTAGATCTATCAAAACTAGTCTAACAAGTTTAAAACTTGTTACCAGACTGTGGGTTGCTGATCTCCACAATAATCTCATGTAGGAGAGGATTTCTTCAGGTTGCTCATAGCTGCACAAAGAAAGTCTGACCTCTACAAATCATTCATATGAAGATCGATGCAAATCAGGCTCCTCGGGAGTGCTAGCTCACAAAGATCTTCAAAGGCTGAACTCTCTCTTCTTCTTCAGATCTCTTGGATGCTCCAAAGGAGAAGAAGACTTAGAGGAGGAAGAGGAGAGAGCTCCGGTAGAAAAATAAATCAGCAAGGAGAACAACATATGGGGCGTCAACTATAGGACCCCCTTTAAATAG
>KE509728.1:0-10336 GCA_000441515.1 Elaeis oleifera | reverse complement strand
GCTTTTAAGCCAAAAAAATTTTTTCGAGTCATTTAGGATTGAAAATACATAGGATGTGATCTCCTCTTACTAGGAGTAATCGATTCCATGTTGACCTACTCACAACCTTCATACACACTCTACCATATCCAGAACATCCCGTATATGTCTTAATGCCATATCTGGATATGAACCAAAATATGAGTTTATGTGTATAAGATTCTATGATGATCTCAAATCTAAAAATCACTTGCATAACCCCCACTTAGAGAACCATCTTTCACATGCAAGTAAGGCTTCCATAAGATGTTCTCTTTGATCGAGTCAATTCAGTGGACTCATTTTTCAAATGAGCATCCACATCTTTGTATTAGTGTCTCATACATAAGTGGCTAGTGAGATCTACCACCCTCTCCATTAAGCATATATAGGATGTGCCAGTCTATCCGGAATATTGATCCTTGACTCAATGCTCCTACGATCAGGAATATTTAAGATTAAAGTTTTAAGATTTTAGGTCTCACTAACATGACCCATTCATGTCCCCAAAACCATTGCCCTAATCTTTGAGATTCATCATTATCTTAATTATAATAAGATACAGCTAAAATGATAAATCAATGTCTCATTTTATTATCAAATAATAAATATCATTACATGAGTTGAAAAATTACAAAAAAAGTTTCATCGCAACACACTTACAATTGGCTTATAAGGTACTTTCTTTCAAAATTCATATCTCAAAGGTGTCTGTCGCACTCTATTTGACCTTTGAAGAGGAGGTGTGTATTGTGGATGTGCTTTATCCTTGGGTATCTCTGGTTGAGGATCAACCTGTAGATCATCCATAGGTATTTTTGGAATGGTTTGTAGTTCTTGAATTTCTCTGAGTTCAATATTGCTCCTACTGCCTCATTCTTGGATGAATTTTTTTTCAAGAAAGTGGCATACCTACTAACAAACATCTTTTATTCAGTAGGATGGTAGAAGTAGTATTCATTAGTTTTTTTAGGATACCCTACAAACCTGTACTTGTTTGATCTAGCACTTAGCATATGTCTGAAGATATTTCTGATATAAGCAAGATAACCCCAGATTTTAAGATATTTAAGATTTGACTTTCTTTCCATATCTCATATAGAGTACTAATAACAAACTTCGAAGGTATCCTGTTTAGTATATATGTAGTAGTTTTTAGGGCATATCCCTAGAATGATATTGGAAGATCGGTGAAGCATATCATGGATCGCACCATATCCATCAAAGTACAATTCTTCTTTTTGCTACACTATTTAGCTATGGTATATAAGAAAAATCTATTCAGAGAGTATACCTTTATCCTTAAGATGATCAAAAATTCACTGGATGAGTATTCTCCTCGATTAGATCGAAGAACCTTGATTATTTTTTAGTTTATTTTTGATCATACTTTAATACTCTTTGAACTTATTAAAGACTTTAAATTTATATTTTATAAGATACACATATTCGAACCTTGATAAATCATATGTAAAGATGATGAAATAGGAGTATCCTCCTCTAATCTAAGTTGTCATCGGCCCATATACATCTGAATATACTAGGGCTAACAACTCCATTGCCCTCTTTCCATGTCCAAAGAATAAAGTCTTGGTCATCTTATCTATGAGATAAAATTTATAAGTTTCTAATGATTCATAATCATATGGGTCAAAGAACTCTTTTTTGTATAATTTGTTTATCTTTGACTCACTAATATGACCAAGACAGCAATACCAGAGATATGTGATATTCACATCTTCTCTCTTCTTTCATATTTTTTTCAATATAAAAAATATTTTCATTGAGTATAAAAATTAGAAGATTGTTATCAATATAATTACTACCATAATATTTATTAGAAAAGAAATGGAGCAATCATTGCCCATTAAGTTTATTTCATAATCTTATTTTAATAATAAAGGTATAGAAATAATATTCTAATGATCTTAAGCACATAATAATATTTTTTAATTTAAAATTTTATCTGAAGATAAATTGAGCATACAGGTTCTCACAGACTCTGTGCTAATGGACTCTCCCCTTGCACTAAAAAAATTGAGATCACCTCTTTTTAGCCCTTTGATATTCTGTAGTTGCTGCAATAAATTACAGATATGCAAACTATAGACGATATCTGATACCCAAGTATCAGATTCTGAAGTACTCAATGAAAATAGATCTATATCATATACACATCTTTTGGTATAACACTTACACCTTACTTCAGACTTATAAGATAATTTTGTAATTATTCTTCCAATATCCTAGCTTGCCATAAAATAATAGATAATATTTGAAATAATATTATTTGCCTTCTTTCTTCTGAAGATGCTACCATTCTGATTCTGTTTTCCATATATCTCCTTGAGATTAAGAAGTATGGAATGAGGATCCAGATTATTATATTACTTCTGCAACTCTTTGCTCATGGAGGCCAACATAATACCTTTGATAGCCATACTGTCAGACTGTCATTTCTTACATATGGCTTGATCCTCCTCAGAAGCATCTTCACTGATCGGACCAGGGTCAAAAATTTCAGAATATAGAAGATCTTCTCCTGTGCAAATCTAATTCGCAAATTTCTTAACCAGTCTACAAAGTTTGGATCGATCAATTATTTCATCAATGATGCCATACAGTGAGAGTGAAGTTGTCATAATACAAAATTAAATCTACATGAATTAAGAATAATAATATAAGCAGATCAATCATGATGACATGTATAACTAGATGAGGTCTTCTATCTAGTTATGCCTTCTACTATTTTATCGGATACCATAGCTCTCTTTCCTACGTTAAGTGAGAAACCCTAACCTGATTTTTTAGTGGAGTTGAGACCCTAATTCCTCAATGAAACCTTGTGGATGTCACAACAAACTATAGTGAGTTTAAAGATAGGAAATCCTTTCAAGTATATCTCATGCAATTCTCAATATAATCCTTACCTCTAAAACACTCATAGACTTGTAAATATCACAACAAACTGTAATATTTTAGTTAAATCAGACCCTTCATTTCCATATAGTCACATCTAAAAAAATGCTATCCTTGTGGATATCACAATAAAGCAACATATCCAAAATATACTATAAGTATCTAATATACATCAAGACAATCCCACATCAATCCTCATAGTAAGACTTATGGATATCATAACAAACCTACTATAATTTTTGATAGAGCATTGGCTTAGCATGAAAGAAGGCTTATGTAGTGATTTTAATGCTAAGCATCCTAAATTTGGATTGACTTGACCCAATTAGCCAGATAAATGTATGATTTGTAGAAGACTCTCCATACTTTCGTAATTATCCTAATTAAGTAACCACCACTCTTAAACACTTGCCTTAGACACCAATCGATCAATCATTTTCAAACTCAAGTTGCTTTTGGTTTTTCATCACTATGACTTAATATAATTTTTTCGAGGGTCTTATGGTCTCATGCACATCCTATCTTAACCATTCATAGAGATGCATAAACATACTTAAATCATGATAACATAATTTAAGGCAATACATCTAAACATATCTCTAAGATAGATTAGGGTTTGGTATTCAATCGGACTCAACTTTTGACCCGACTTGAATCAAACCAAAATTTTAGCTTGATTACAATCAAGACCACATTCTAATCTTTGATTGTATTTATCAAGGTAGGCTTTGATATTATTATTGTGTTTCGATGGCATAGCAGAATATCCAAGTGTTAATTTTTTTTAAAATATCATAGCACACATAAACCCTAATACCCAGGAATTCTTGATAATAGCAATCAAAGCATGAATTTAAATAAGCAAGATAAGAAGAATACCTATAGTGCTAATTTAATTTCACTAGGTACCTAAATGTATGCCCTCCAATGGTGATCTACATACGAATCAAACCAAACCAGCACTCCTTTTGACCTTGCTTCAAGAGTTCTAATCCTTAGAACTCGACCAGCCTCCAACCAATCAGACCTTCCTCCAAACCTAAGTCTAAACCTCTCAGAATCTCTTTTTGACCTTGGTCTCCTTCTTTAGGACCTCTTAAATCCTTTGTCCTATTAAGAATAGGCTTGTCTTAAAAGAACAAACCTTGTCCTAGGACCTAAGATTGTAAGAGAGGGAGAGAAGGAGTGGATAAGGTTGTGTAAGAGTTGAATGATCAACTCTATCTACTGCCCCCTATTATAGAACTAGAGGAGGTGCTAAAATAAAAGCCACATCCTAAATAAAACATCATATCTGATAACTAGAGTTCCTTCAAGTAGAAGGACTCATCGAAAACTAGATACACCGATTCCTTTCTCCCACACGCAAGCCATGAGAAAGGGATGCTTCTGGCATCCCTTCTGAAATCAGATTCATCTGAAACTTGCCATGTAGCAAGAGCATTTGAATCTGATTTCAGATAACTAGATAAGAAGAGAGGAGGCACCACCTCCTGCCTAAAGCAGGACTCCTCTCGCATCCTTTTGCGTGATCTGCAAGTCACCATGCATGCCAAGTCTTTTCGAGCATCCCACACCCATTCAGAAGAAATTTTCACTCTTAAAAAAATATGCCAAAGGAGATTAGAGTCTGATCTTCAGCCACATGGGTCTGAGACTCAAAGCAAAAAGATTTCAATCTTTTTTCATGCCAAAAATGAAATGGACGTGCGCCCCTTCTCACTTAGCGCCAAGAGTCCCTAACCATTTGGACTCTTGGTTTCTTGGTGTGGATAAGGCTTGAGGCTCCTCATTTTGGGCTGTCTTTAGATGTCTTGACCTAACCCAAGTGCTCATCAAATTGGGTTAGCCAATTAGCAAGGTTTGAGATCAAATCTAATCTCCCAAGAAGCTAGGGTTAGCCACACGT
The DNA here is from genome assembly GCA_000441515.1 of Elaeis oleifera. Lineage (NCBI taxonomy): Eukaryota > Viridiplantae > Streptophyta > Magnoliopsida > Arecales > Arecaceae > Elaeis > Elaeis oleifera. The sequence goes on along the minus strand of KE509728.1, from coordinate 5,490 downwards.
GCTAGCATACTTACTGGCTATTCGATTGGATCCAAATTTTAATCAACCATATTAATAGTTCTTTAGCCAATTCTTTATGTGTGTGACCTATTGAGTTTTACATCTAGCCAATAGTAGGTCTAGGTGCGAGTTGATCTAATTTGATTAGACTCCTAATTGATTAAGGTCCAAACCATGCCGACCCAAGTTTAGCAATTAGAACCCTTTCTAATTGATATTTGAATTAAACTTTTAATTTGATCAAACCTACAAGTCAAAATTGATATCTAGTAACATATCATGACTATCTAGAGATGTAAAATTTGATGAAAATAGCAAATATACCCTTCAGTAGCAAGTTATCATGCAATTCAATCTTTCGATCATCCTGCATTCTGAATATATTTATGAGTATGGAATCATATCAAACTAAAATATATATTCACATCAATTCTCCATCAATCAGTGATGACTCCAATATTGAAGCATTAAAAATTCTTTCTAACCTTCATCCTGCTTTTGGCTAGAAGTCTTTTTGAGTCACCTAGAGATGAGAATGCACAGGATGTTATCTCCTCTTACTTGGAGTAATCGATTCTTTGTTGATCGACTCACAACCCTCATATATACTTTACCATGTCTAGAACATCCATACCTGAGTATTAATCAAAATATGAATTTATGTGCACAAGATTCCATGATATTCTTAATTCTAAGGATCACTTACATAACTTTCACTTAGATAACTATATTTTGATATGCAAGTAAAGCTCCATAAGATATTCTTTGTCGAAAAGTCAATTCAATAAACTCATTCTCTAATGAGTACTCACATCCTTGTATTAGTGTTTCATACAAGTGACTTGTGAAATCAACCATCCTCTCGATCGAGATACATAGGATGTGCCAGTCTATCTGGAACATTGATTTCCGACTCAATATTCTTATGATTAGGAATATCTAAGATTTAGATTTAGAATTTAGGTTTCACAGACATGACTTTTTCATGATCCTAAAATCATTGTTCTAATCCATGGGGTTTATCATAATCTTAAACATAATAAGATTGAGCTAAAGTGATGAATCAATACCTCGTTTCATTAATAAATGAATAATATCATTACATGAATTGAAAGTTTACAGTGAAAAATCCCATCGTATTACTCATACGATTGACTTGTAGGACACTCTTTCTCATATAGTCTTAATCTTTATCTCTGTGTCTACTATAGTATTCGTCACTTCTATCCAATCTAACCACTTTAATCATTTTTCTTAGTTATCTCTCTACCTTTGTTTTAATTTCTTGAAGACTTCAAAAATACTCGCCTTATCAAATAGAAGGTACGATGCATATATCATGAATAGTCATAAAAAGATATCAAAATACTTTTATTTGTTGGACATGGAGAAAAGGGTTTGCACACATTGATATGAATGATTTCTAAAGTTTCTTTCCTCATTTTGGTACTTTTTCTTTGATATATATATATTTGCTTTGCCTTTATATAATCAACACATGTTAGAAAGTCAATAAAAATTAATCATCTTAAGATCACATCTTTACTAATCTCTTGACCCTTTTATCAGAGATATGCCAAGTCTTCGATGCCATAATGTAGAGAAGCTTTTATTAATTCTATCTCTTTTATTACTAATAGAAGAGTTTGCAAAGAATGACTATTCAAAGGAATGATCCAAGAAAAATTTGCAAAGATCATCATACCAGCACATATAGAATTCTTTATTAGATCAAATCTAGAGTTTCTAAAAGAAATATGAAAACTAATTTTATCCAAAGTAGAATAGAAACTAAATTTTTGAAATAAAATATAAAATATCATATCTAAATCTAAGATAAATCAAAAGTCTAAGACTATCTTGTAGCATCTAACTGCTTGATGCATAAATATATTTGATTTCCAATGATAATGGATCATTAACTTTCAATCATAGGCCTTCTTAACTGGAAGTCTTGCAAGTTGTTGGCAATATACATAGATATATTAGAGTCAAACCACTGGATAGAATTTGGAATATTATTAAATTAGATTTAAATATAGAAAAAAATAATGATACCTTTTTTTTGCAACTATTTTTTATACTTTGTGCAATTTTTCTTTTCTTTTCTTTCTATAAAAAAAGTGTTTGATAACTTTATTGCTGGTTACACTTGATACTACAGCTAATGATTATATCTAGATAAGAGAGAAGTGAGAATAAAGTAGACTAGGAATGCATCAGATATGAAAACCTTACTATCATTTAATTACAATGCAATATCCATTATAACATGCTCATAAATACTATTTTTCCTGTATATCTATAATTTCATCACTATGATACTGGCAGAGTTTACAAATTGACATACTCCATAGCATTCAAGAATCACGTGCCTTGCCATATGAAGGGAGAGACACCTAATGTTTTTAGCCATATTGAATTTCATTCGGAGGAAATTGAGGCAATTGGAATATTCCTATTTCTCAACAAAGATCTTCTATTCTAGTATACTACCATCCATAAGTAGTATAAGGTTTATCCATTTGGAATATCAAGTCAAGATCAGTACATCCTAATGTGAGCATTATTCTTTTTCTCATTCAAAGAATTTCATCCATTGAAAAAAGAATTTTTTCTATGCTACTATCAATGATTGCAAGAATTGATGCTACAAATAATAGATGCTTATATAATCATCTAATAATGAGACTAAACAACAATTAAATTTTATCCAAGTAATTACTTTTTTTTATATTTGACTTTGGAGGTAATCAGGTACATTATTATATCTCTTCTTTGGATGAGAACTATATCATGCTAAAGGTTGTACCCAATTAATAATATATTAACATCATCGATGAAACTGGCAAGATATGCATAATGGGTACAAACAAATATCACATCTTTGGGCTTGAAAGTGCTACTTGATCTAATGCATATTCATGTTATTCATCCATCTAAGTATCCAACATGAAGATGCTTCTTTAGAAATAACTCAACATTTCAATACTTAGATGCAATTATGATACCATTAAATTTATTGGATCAATTATATTTATCCAAACATTTATATTATAGAAAATTTTAGGCTTTTCATATACAAAGTCACTTTGCCAATCACACCGAACAATCAAACCAGAAATTTTCCAACATTTATGAATAGTTCTAGTCAACTTTGCATACAAAATATAGCATGAATATCTAAATAATTAATCATTGAGAATATGACAATGGCCTACAATAGTTTATTTGTATATAAACAAATTAAATAGGATGCAAATTAAATATAAATTATGCAAAAAAATATAATTAAGTATGCTGTTACATATATATCCTACTTTCCTTAATTATAACAAAATAGATCCCTAATAGATTACTTATAAGTCCCTGTTTATTTTATTTCACTACAAATTAATCCTTTATGATTCAGATGAATTCAAGCTAGATTGGTTTATATAAAATGCAATGAATTAAATTAATAATGTATCTATCTTAGTCTAATCAAATAGAATTAATCAACTTTGCAAACAGACAATTAAACCATAATATATTCCCATATTAGACTAATTACATTTGGTTTGACCTATTACATGGGAATTATAGCAAACAAAAATGAACCGACTCAATTTTGTTTAGTTCAGCCAACTAATTAATGAGCTAATGGATTATTGGTCAGACTATGGACATATTGGATAACCCATATCTTATAAGTGGATTTGAGTTTCGGTTCGAAACCCGAAAGAGATGTATCATAGAAAGCATGGCTCCTTGCCGGCTAATCTCCAACGATGAGCCACCAGTTGACTCTATCGATGGAGAATCAGCTCACATCGACCTCACAACCACCAATATTCTGGCCAATTGTTGTTTTGTCAAGAAATTGATAGAGAAAACAAGATTTTTGGCAATCCTTGTTTTGGATGGTGGCTTCATCTAATGGAAAGGAGTGATGAGAAAACAAGCCATTGGTGAGATGATTTGTCTTTATGAGTGGAGGTTGGTGGATCAAGAATGCAGACATCATCAATCTGGATCTTGAAGGTAGAATCAAATAGCCATCTGGCATAATGGTTGGGAGAGGAAGTTGCCAGATTGCCCTGGTTGTCGGATGTGATATGGAGGTCCATCTCTAGCGGCCATCATCAGAGGGGAGGATGATGATGGAGATCCACCATCATCCTTCAATTCTTCTACTTTCTCTTGCCTTATTTAATTTTCAATATGGTTTAAGATCCATTATGGGCCTTCTTTACCATGGCCATAGAGTTTGGGAATGGCTCCTTTAATGGTTCATGATGGCTTCAATCACTAATAACCAGTTGGAATGGTTGGTTAAATGGTCATAGATCTATTTCATGGGATCTTAAAGAAAAATAATTTAAGAAATAAGAGACTTCAAGCTTCATGCCTAATAAGCAGCTTTGATTGTGAAGGCAAGCCCATTGGGCTTGATTGGGTTGAAGTTGGCAAGCCAAATTGAATTTGGATTTAAAATTCAAAAACATGGATCAAAATAGAGAATATTACAATCCTCTACACGATACCTCACCATGAGAGATAAAGCCACCAAACAATGGCCGGCATAAGCATCTTGGGCCGATGCAAATGGCCAGTGGCCATTGGGGCCTACTGCAACCAAAGAACGGCCAACATTAGACTGATCTTATCTCATCCAAAATCTTCAATTTAATCCCCCTCGATTAATCACTGATGAGAACTTTTCTCCCCCCTATCTCTCTCTTCTTCCTTGTCTTCGGTGGCTGCTGAGCCACCATGCCAAGCACTGGCACCTAGGATCCTTATTTTTCTCTCAAAAATTCTCCATCCTCTATTTTCTTGTTTCAGGTGTTGTTGCCCTAGTTCTATTGGAAAACTGTTGCCACCGGCTGCGACCCACCACCACCGGCAACACCCCTTTTCCTCCTTTTTTGATTTTCTCATGCATGGTGTTGGAAAATATGTCCTAAAACCAATCATCTAGGTTGTAGATGATTGTACTTTATAAATATATATGAATTATAAAATGATAAATGTTATATGGCGGATTCATCATAAGGAATACATCTTTTAAAATAGAACTCATATATTATGATGAAGTCCTTAGAGCTACTTTCAAAATGATAAAGAAGGATTTATCATGTGGTTCTTAAATCCTACTTGTGACCAAATAATATAATTATTACAAAGATGATAATTGTATCAAGTGTTGGTCATTGTGTGCTATATTAGTTGGTTGTCCTCTTAATCAAGGCGTGTGGTGACACGGGTATGGCATATAGGTGATATGTAAGAGCATTTCACTAAGCGTGACCACTTTCAAAGCATTCTATTGTCAAGATTTGCTCTAATGGGATATGGGTATAAGTATCCCTCTGATCTGAGGCTACCTCAATGACTTACAAGCAACTCACTGTGCTTTGATATTGGACTATATGAATTTCTAACTTGATGATGGAAGGTTTTTGGGTACAGTCAAGTACTTATGAAGTCTGTGTAGGAACCAGATCT
>KE509726.1:26604-39234 GCA_000441515.1 Elaeis oleifera | reverse complement strand
AAAAATTTAAAATCATAAATATGTTTAGATGGATCTAAAAGTGATTTATGATTTAATTTTTTGATTTTCATGCATATTTTTTTGATCCGATACATGATATAGAATTCTGGCATGCCTGTGGAGTTAACTCATCCCCTATTGGAGCTGACTTCAGTGCCTGTCGAGCCGATCAGGCTTGATTTGAGTCGACTCTTTTTCAGAAGAGCTGACTCAATCTCTGCAAGCCCAAATTATTATTCTCTATTTGATAGAAGGGGTCGACTCCTTATAGGGTGGGTCGACTCCAATTTGCTGGCAGAAATTTTGCATAAAAACTTAGAAATTGTTTGCAAATTGAAATTATTTCAAAATCTAATCTAAACTCATACACTTAATTAAGAATTAAGTTGAATATTTTAGATCTAAAATTATGAATTAAAATCTAATGATATTTGCATAAAATATGGGTTAATCGATTAATTTGATCAGGTCCTCTTTATTGGATTAGGCCTAGGGTTAGAATCAAAGACTAAAAATAGATAAATTGATTAAATCTAATCAAAAATTGAATTAGATTAAATTAAAATTTTTTTAGAGCCAATACAATAGTTGTAGTTTGTCGAGTTTATGTCTTTGATTTGACCCAAGTGGACTTTGATCTTTTGGTCCATGGTCGAACCCAAGTCTATAAATTAATCGAATTGAAACTAATTGATCTGTTGGTGTCTAGGGTAAATTTGACAATCTTGATCGGTGGTCATTAATTGAGAGCTACTCGCATAAATTGAGTCTATAGTGAGTTAATGACATATCCCTCCCACCGATCTCACTTACCTGGCCAATATAGTTAATTATGTTTTGATCAGATCACTTAATGATTAGGGATTGACCCATGCTTGCTAAAAAATCAGTATGACTGATTTAAGTGCCCCTAGTTTGACTTGTCTGTAGTCCTCTTCATGACTTGATGAAGTCAGTGGGAGGATTTGTGACTTATCGGCTGGACTGGTTTGAATCTAGTCTTCTTTATCTGACTAGGTGAAGTCAGTGGGAGGATTATGATTAGCTGGTCAGTATTTTTTTTTATAAAATATTTAAATAAATTTTCTAAAATTATTAGGTCTCTAAAATAAATAGTTATGGTAATAACTAGATCATAGCCTTTTATTAAGTTAGGTGATAATGGGTCCAACAGTTTAGATGATCATCGGAGGCACCACACATCTGGTGCTCATCTAGCTGTCAAAATTATCATTCATAATATAATGATTTAGTTGTGTCTTTCTGACGGTGGTTAGATTGGCTAAGCCACACTCGAGCTTGATCATTTATTGTCAGATGCATCGAGTTCTGTCATGTTAATAGTTGGACCTAACCAGGACTTGCAAAAATGGTCAAAGTCAACTGAAAAGTAACTTAGGGCAAATTAATTATTAGAAGTTGTTTGATAAAATAATTGATTAAAAATCTATCCATGGGTGCACAAGGGTTAGTCGAGCCACATTCGGATCCATGTGCAGTCTATGAGGATTCTAGTACTAGCTAAGAAATTAATGTAATTTCTCAAATTGGAGATAGAGGCTACCATTTCGTATAAAATAGTGAGAGAACTTTTAGACTAAAGTCTATATCTTTAGGCTCAATCAATTCATATACTAATTAGGTTTTGGTTTTTTTTTTGCAATTATAGCCGCTACTTTGTTGCTCCAATTACTATTAGATGGTGATAAACTAACGGGACTCAATTTCGATAGTTGGTATCGAAAGCTTAAGATCATTCTGGAGTACGAGCGGATCTTGTCCGCCTGTTGTCGCTTGACATGGACTGGACATATCCAAATCTTGAGATAACTCAGGCTTGGCTTCTTACCATGCCATAATTCTTATGGTGTGGTAAAACGGATTCAGAGGGAACTCGATTCAATAGATGAATCGTAGAAAGCAATGCATGTCCCCAGAGATAGATAGGAAGATCTATATCATAGATCGGACCATATCTAATAAGATCCTATTCCTCCTTTCGGATGCCCCATTGAGCTAAAGCATCTTAGGAGGTGTCCACTATGAGACTATGCCGTTATCCTTGAGATAGGCCTGAAATTCTCACTAAGATATTTTCTCCTTGATTTGATCAAAGAGTCTTTATGGGTTTTCAATCTTCTTTCTACTTCACATCTAAATTTTTGAACTTTTCAAAGGATTCAGATTTATGGTGCATCAAATGTATAAACCTATACCATGAGAAATTATCAGTAAAGATTATGAAGTGGATATAGCCACCTCTGGCTTGTACATCAAATAGACCACACATGTCAGTGTGCACCAGGGTAATATCTTAATGGCCCTTTTCCAGTGTCCTACAAAGAAAAGCTTAGCTATTTTTATTAAAGACACGACTTACAAACTGGATAAGACTCGAAAGTCAATGATCCGAGGAGATCATCTTTCTCCAATTTGTTAAGTCTGTCCTCTTTAATATGGCCTAGCCTAAGATGCCAAAAATACTTTTGGCTAAACCTATCTCTAAGTCGCTTAGACCCTATGGCGTTCTCTAATTACTCATTAACATGAACATTCACATCTATATGCAAATGATAAAGTCCATTAATCAAGAAAGCATGTGCAATAATTTATTTCAAATAAACTATACACATATCTTATTGAAATAAAATTAAAATTATCTTGTACCAGCACAGATGTAAAATTAAATTCCTACTGGCTACAGGTACATAATAATAATTCTTTAATAACAATCTAAATCCTAATGATAGTCATAGAGGATAGATCCTGATGGCCACAGTAGCAATCTTTACTCCATTGCTGATCCAGAGAGCGATCTCACCTTCTTTCAGCCCTCTAACTTCTTCAAGATTTTACATAGAAGTGCACAAATGAACACTTGAACCAAAATCAAGAACCCAACTAGAAGATAAGGAACCATCAGATTAGATTCTATAACGAGTAACTCAAAGGTACCTTCAGAAGGCAAGCCTGTCTTCCTATTCTTCATTATTGTCAAGTATGCTGGACAGTTCTTTCTCCAGTGGCCTTCGACATTACAGTGAAAATATTTTTCTTATCTTTGGCCTTCTTTCAAATATCCTTCTTGGGCTTGGCCTCAGTCTTTTACTTCTTCACAAGCTTCTTTCCTTTCTTCTTTCAAGTAGACTTTCTTTTGGAGAAATCCTGCTTCACAGTCAGAACCGTACCCCTGAAATCCTTCAAGGTGCCCTCTGCTATCACCAGCATGTTCAGCAATTCGGACAGAGTACTATCAATCATATTCATATGGTAGTTCATAATGAATTGTCCATATGAATCAGGAAGGGACTGGAGGATCAGATCTACTTGCAGTCCCTTATCCATGTCCATTTCGAGCTTCCTAAGCTCCTCAATATCCTCAATCATTGTCAAACAATGATCATTGATAGACTGCCCGTCACGCATCTTCACTTTGAAGAGTCTCTAGGAGACCTCAAAATGAGCCGTGTGACTTTGCTAATCATATAACTCTTATAGGTGGGCAAGCATATGGCGGGCAGTCTTAATATCTTCATGCTGGCACTAAAGATCATTGATCATAGATGCTAAGATGTAGCACTTTGCCTTATTATCCTCATCCATTTACTTCTCAAGTGCAGCTCGTTGATTAGTGGATGAACAGAGTGGCAGGACAGGTGCCTCCTGGTCACGGACATGAGTCAATTTTTGGAAGTGAGAACAATTCTCAGATTCTGGAGCCAGTCCTTATAGTTGGTGCTGGTCAACCTATTAGTGTCTAAGATTTGGGCTAATGGGTTTGAGCTCGACATGGTGATCTATAGAGAAAATATTTTCAAGTTAGATGATTTATACTTGTAATTATTTATTCTAGGGACTTTAAAACAAACAAGGACTCCTACTATTTCTATGGATCTCCTATACTCCTCAAGTAGAGAAACAGAAATCTATACGTGATCAGTTTCAAATAGGTACTGTGCTCCCATTGATTCATATGTATCTCATCTAACAGTTATTGGTAACACACAAACCAATGAGCGGACAACCTTTTGTCCATTACTTCACTAAGCAAGATGCAGTGGGTTTGGTCTCTAATTCTTGTGGCCTCACCTAACAGTTATTGGCACAATTCTTAGTTAAGTCAAACCCATCGTTCACTAACGAGTACAGAGCCGTCATTGGGATCCTTACCTAATTGTTATTGGCCCCAACCTATCTCTATCCTAGGGCATCAGATGCCAATAGAGTGGTTGTGCCTCCCTGATGCAATCGAACCACTGTGACCAATCGAGAACGATCAACATCGGGAAAGGCACCCGTATCTCTACAATAATGGAAGACCGCTAGACTTAATATTTAATTGAAAAGATTTAATTTAGGTCTTTTCTACTTAGTCACATACATCAAATGTAATAACTAAACTGGTTCAGGTTAGCCCATCTCATGTTTAACCCACCTAGTCGGTATGGGTGAACATGAATTACTAATCAATCAAACTCAATCTATAATCTACCAAATGGCCAGATAAGTGAGATCGATGGGAGGATTTCCAACACTTGCCTCGGACACCCTTTCGGTCCAGGTAAGCATTGTCCAATTAAAACCACCAGTCAGCCGATCAGCCTGCCAACTTAGCTTAGACACCAATTGATCTATTAGAATCGAATAGGTGGACCTAGTTATTTGGATTCAAACTATGGAGCCAAATTCGGTCTTGAGATAACCAACTCACATCAAATATAAATCGATTGACCAACTATGACTAATCTCAATTTTGAGCCCCTATTGACCTAATCCCATTAATATTTGATTAGATTCGATCAACTACTCAAAATTGAAAAGGGTTCTAGCCTGATTTAATCATGGACCCTGTTGTAGTTTAGTCTCTAGACCTTATTGATTCAACCCATACCCAAACCCATATTTTATGCAATTGAAATTTAGATCTTCAATTCATAATTTTAGATATTTAATTTCAAATCTTAATTCATAATTAAGTGCATTATAAACATGGCTTTTAGTTTAGATTAGTTTAGATGTCAAAACACTTTTTGAATCTAAGCCAATTTTAATTATGTCTTACATAATTTTTCTATCTTCAAATTGGAGTCTTTTGAATTTCACATGCAGCAAACCTAGGGTTTCAAATCTAGGGTTTGGCATGAAATCAAGTTTTAGATTGAGGGTACAAAAACTATATATCATATATATCTTTTCTTGATCTAAAATGAAGGATAACATATATCAAATATATGCATAGAGGATCAAGACCTAAAACATGCTTTATATGCAAAACATAATCAGATCTAAAATAATGATTAAATTTTTAAAATCCTTTTCAAAAACTTCGTTCGCATCGTACTAGGACAATCTTTCAATATAGGAGGTAAACCCTATATCAGGACAGCCTTGTAACAATTCATTGCAAATTTTTAATCATTCTAATTTTAGATCTAATCATAAAATTAAGATCTAATTTCAGATCCAAAAAATTGATTTTATATTTTGAAAATATTTTCAAGAATAATCAATCTTGTGCTGGGACAACTTTCACAATATAGGGTGCAACACCCTATGCTAGGACAACCTTATTCAACACAAGATCGATTAAAACCATCTAATTTTTAGATGTAAATTAGAAAAATCAATTTTATGTAGTCAAAAGAATTGGTGGCTCTGATACCACTTTTAGAAATCCAGGTAGAAAGTATGTATAAATTCAAAACTTTTGAAATCACGACGGAAGCGATATTAGGTTAAACCTTTTAACCACATGCATTAGATCATATCTAAAGACTACCCAAAGCCTCGAATCTATGACATACATAAAACTAATTTAAAACTTATAGATCACATCTGTATGTATAATGAGATCAGATCTTATCACCTTTGTGTGGGTCGTAATTCATCATAGCTGATGATCCGTGGAGTTGAAATTGGTTCCTTTAGCCGCACATGCACTCGGCCTCCATAGGTATCCACACGAGGACTTCTTGAATCAGAGCTCGATGATCTCTCCGGGGTGCTAACTCTCTTGTAGAGATCCCTCTTGATGTTGATCTGGACTTCTTCTCCTAGACAATTTAAGAGACAAAATATAAATGAAAATGGAGGAAGATGAAGCAAGAACTTTTCTCATAGCCCATAAAACCATAGACTTTCTAGGTTCCCACGCCAATAGGATACAAGTTGCTCACACCCAGATCCTTTCTCTCCTCTCTTTAGTCGACCAAATCAGATGAAAACTATCATTATTCACAGCCAAGAGAAGAGGCCTTTTTATGATAGGCGACAAGGTTTAGATGAGGATAAGAACCAACCTGATAACAACCCTATTTGAACTTGAACTCAAATTCAATTTGAATTCAGATTCAAACAAGTTTTATCCTCATCCAAAAGAAGTTAGGGCTGGTCGATCAAGCTCTTTTGACATTCAAAAATTCATGCCAAAATCAGATTGGCGTGGGCATGGGGCGAATGGGTTTGGGTCTACGCGCTAGGTTCTGGGTTTAGGACAATTTGGTTCAACTTGGTCCAAACCGAATCAAATTTGGTGAGAGCCAAATTGATACATGAAACCTCATCTAATTAGGTCCCAAATTGGATGAAACAATCCTAATCAAATCAGATTTTGATTGAACCCAAGTTCAGGTCAAATTAGAAACCTAATTGAGTCATCTCATAACTCAATAAGACCAAACCCAATTCAAGTCAAACTGAATCCAATTCAATTAGACTTGATCTAGTTCTCAATGCTCAATCAAATTGAGCTAATTAGTAATCAAATTACTAATTAATCCTTCTGTAATATTTGTATAAATTTAATTATCAATCAAATTGATAATTAAGCCCTTCAATGATTTACAATCATTGATCAATCATCTGATCCGATCAGAACTTCTATTGTGTGTGACCCCATAGGCTCTATTCTGTCTAGTAGTGAGATATACTATGATCTCTATCACAATATCATCGAAATTTTTTCAATGGATTAGAACAATTTCAACTCTACCCTTCGAGATCATTGATCATCAACTCTGCCCTTTTATTAATAATAAAATTTTACAAGTACAAATACAAGCCCTAGAATTACAATGTGTCACCCAACAATTGGCTTTCTAGGGTACACATCCAACACCTGAAACACCAGAATATAATGAGGTATCTGAAAGGAGGAACCGAATACTATTAGATATGGTTCGATCCATGATGGACTTTATGAGTCTGCCAATCTTCTCTTGGGGATATGCTCTTGACACTACCTGCTATGTACATAATAAGGTTCGGAGCAAGTCTGTTAATAAATACCATATGAGATATGGGTAGGACGTAAGCCGGTACTCTCACACCTTAGGGTTTGAGGATGTGCCTGACTTATGTCAAATATTTAAAGACAAACAAGCTTGGACCTAGATTCGATAAATACTTATTTGTAGGATACTTTAAGAAAATGAAAGGTATTATTTCTACCTTGCTGAAGAATAAAAGATGTTTGTCAACAATAAGATAGCCTTTCTAGAAAGAGAGTTTCTTAGTGAAAGAATTGATGCTACTAAAATTGAACTTAATGAAGTTTGTGAGATAGAAAAATCGGCATATACTGAATAAGATTTAATTAGAATCAAATTCGAAGCTTGTAGAGGTGTCATTGATGAGATCCGATAGAGTACCACGTCAATCGGACAGATACTATAATTTTTGATCCAAATAATGATCCTGTTGAACTAGATGAGAATGACGAGGACACCTATATGGATGCCATGTAAAGGCCTGACTCTGAGAATGGCTTAACGCTATCAAATTTGAGATGGAGTCTATAGAGATCAATGATGTATGGACCTTGTTGATCCACCTGAAGGAAGTAACCCATAGGATGTAAATGAATTTTCAAGAGGAAAGAGGAGTAGATGAAAAGTGGAGACCTATAAAGCCCATCTAGTTGCCAAGAGATATCGTTAGTGTTATGAAATTAACTATAATGAGACGTTCTCTCCTGTGGCAATACTCAAGTCCATCTGGATTATGCTTGCAATAATAGCACACTTAGATTACGAAATCCGATAAATAGATGTCAAAATCATTTTTCTTAATAGGGAGCTGGTAGAAGAGGTGTATATGATATAATCTGAAAGGTTCACATCCATAGATGAATTTAAGGTGTGCAAGCTAAACAGATCTATTTATGGACTGAAACAAGCATCCAGGAGTTGGAACATATATTTTGATAAGACGATCAAAATATATGGCTTCATTAAGAATGGAGAAGAGCCTTACATCTATAAATGGGCTAATGATTCTATAGTCATTTTCTTTGTATTGTACATAGATGACACACCCTCAATAGGAAATGACATTTTCACTTTATAAAATGTAAAGCTGTGGCTAGCATCACAGTTCTCCATGAAGAATTTGAAAGAAGCATCCTATATTCTAGGGATAAAGATCTACAGAGATAGATCTAAAAAGTTGCTTGAGTTGTCCCAATCCATGTACATCGATACCATCACTACTAGAAAATAAAATTTTAACGACCAAAAAATTGATTACAAAATAATAAAATCGATTGCTAATTTATTTTGCAATCGATTTAAATCGATGGCTAAAATTCTGATTGCAAAATTTTGTGATCCATTTAAATCGATGGTAAAACTTTACGATCGATTTAGCGATTGAAAATTTAAAAAATAATTTAAATTTATAATTTTTTTAAAAAATAACTTAAATTTTATAATATTTTATTTTTAAAATTGATTGTAAAATCGATCGCAAAATCAGTCGCTAAAATTGGGCACAAAATTGATTGCTAAATTTATTAAAAAATTTATTAATAAATCGATCATAAAATCAGTCGATAATTATTTTAATTTTTTATTAATAAAATTGATCATAAAATCAATCACTAATTATTTTAATTAATTTATTGATCACAAAATTGATCATTAATTTATAAAAAATTATTAATAAATTAATTGCTAATTATTTTATTTTTATTAATAAAGCGATCGTAAATCGATCGCTAATTATTTTAATTTTTTATTGATAAATTGATCACAAAATTGATCGTTAATTTTGTAAAATATTTTTAATAAAATTGATTACTAATTATTAAAAATATTTTATATTAAAGATTCGATCGTAAAATCGATCGTAAATCTTTTAAAATTTTTAATTTCAGAATTGATTGCAAAATAAGCTGCAAAATATATTAAAAAATATTAAATATAAAATCAAAGTGAAAATTGATCTCAAAATTGATCACAAAGTTTTCAAAAATATTTTATATTAAAAAAATTAGTTGCAAAATCGATCAAAAATTCTTTAAAATTTTTAATTTTCAAAATTGGTTGCAAAATCGATCTCTAAATTTATTAAAAAATATGAACTAAAAATTTGACTGAAAATCGATCTCAAAATTGGTCGTAAAGTTTTTAAAAATATTTTATTTAAAAATTTTTTAATTTTCAAAATTGGTTGTAATATTGACTGCTAAATTTATTAAAAAATATTAAATTAAAATTTGACTAAAAATCAATCTCAAAACTGATCGCTAAATTTTTAAAAATATTTTATATATAAATATCAATCACAAAATCGATCGTAAATTTTTAAAAAAAAATATTTTCAATATCGATTTTAAAATTGGTCGCTAAATTTATTAAAAATTAATAAATAAAAATCAATCTATAAATCAGTTGAAAAATTGATCATAAATTTTTTACAAATATTTTTAAATAAATATTAGTTGCAAAATCGATTGTAAAAAAATTTAAATTTTTAATTAAATATTGATCATATAATCGATCGCTGAATTAAAATATGAGGAAAAATAAAATTTTAATTTTTTTCCTGATCCAAATAGCTCACAGAGGAGCACCTGCCAATCCAAACAATATAGCAAGCAAAATACATATCCAACAACATTAATTCCAACAGTATGAATCAAAATCACAATGGCACCCATCATGATTTTTTTTGGTAAAAAGAAATATATAAAAAGGCATAACATATACAGACTGCTCAGGTGACCTAGTACAGGAGGAGAAGAAACAAAATAGGCCACTGGAGCACAGGAGAATTAAAGTTGATCGGTACATAACAGAAGTTTACAGTGAGGAAATAGCACAGCAAGTAACCTGAAACTATCGGATGGGAGATTCGTGGCACCAAAAGCAATAACTGCGATATGCTGCAACATAAGGCATCCTGAAAGGCTATGTAGACATGCCACTACATTTTAAACATGGAATGAAAAGTCAGAAACTGCAAAGAACATAACGGAGGCTGAGCATAGATGATAGCACCACTGCTTTGATAATGAAAAACTGAAAGCCAAAGGTGTTGACTAGAAAACAAGAATAAATAGGTGCAATCAACCGTAGATACTGCCCGATCAAATTTGAATAAGCAGCCAACAGGAAACCCAAACCAATGCACAGCTGAATAAAGATATTATACTTGGCAACCAATGCAGCAGAAAATAAATAGATAAATATACAGCAGCAGGTGAAAGTGAAATGAAAACCAAAGAACAAGGATCCCAACAATACCAAACCTTTCTCCTGTAATATAGAATACCAAATGGCACGGCTGCTTGGAATTGGCATAGGCCAGCAAATTATGGAACCACAGAGCATATAGAGACTCGGTGAGACAAGGACCCAACAAAATTCCAACTGCAACATAACAACCAAAGTGGAAAATGAGCCAGGGATAGACCTAGCAGCTGCATCCCATCGTAAACAACAGAGGTCATAATATATATGAAATATAGCAATGCCAACATGGAACCACTGTCCTTAGGAGGCCACAGGGCCAATAAACAACAGACTATAAGAGCCCCCTCTGTGTTGATCAGAGGCCTGAACAGATCCATAAGATCACCCAGAAATGGGAAGAAACAACTGAACCATTTAAACACAGAACCAATGTCACAAAAGAACTTAGTGCCGGTATAACAAGGGCCCTAGTAAGAATTCCCCCAACATTTTAGCCGACTAGAACAAAGCCTATGCTGATCTAGGAGCAGAGAGATAAAAAGGCTAGCAAATATAACAAGCGAAATCACATTTATCCAAACGGCAACATCATCATTCAAAAGAATACCCCAAGAATCCGCTCATAGGATATTAAGAAAATCCAAAGAAATGGACCTTGAGAACCAATATCAAAATCAACCATGACTGCTAAGGCACCCATCATGTTTAACATGTCATATGGGAATAAGAAAAGAGACCATGACATACTTCGTGCCAAATGTATCAGTTGTTTAGCATATCTCATGCCAAATATATTGTAATTATGGCAAAATAAGTAAGCAACAATAAGAATTTAGCAAGTAAAACCGATCAGTACCCATCAGGTTTAACACATCATATGGGAATAAGAAAAAATACTATAGTATATCTGCGAAGCTATTCCCTTCAATATCCAATAAATTTGGATCATCATCAGGGAAAACAAGAAGGCAACGATAAGAATACAGCAAGCAAAACCGATCGGCACCCATCAGGTTTAACACATCATATGGTGTTGTCGAGAAATGGAGCCCAAGAGGGGGAGTGAATTGGATCTTTTAAAATTTAAAGATTAGTGCAATAAAATAATGTGCTAAAGAGATCGAGTGAAATGGGTTGATATTCAATAAAAATAAATTCAAACTCAAAAGAAAGAATGCAAGTAAATGGCACAAAGAATAAGTAAAGAGAAGTAAGTACAGCAAACACAAGAATTTATAGTGATTCGGTGCCGACCATGCACCTATATCCACTCCCCAAGTCCCCACTTGAGAATTCAATCCACTAAATGGATTCAAAGATTACACCATGTCGGACACCTCCGATCCTTGTCTTTCAAGCAAGAACACTTATTTTCGGGTACAAGCCAACCCTCAACAATTCGATTCAGAGTTCAGATCAATCCAAACGAGTTTTGAAACCCCTCAAAACTCAAATACCCAAAACAAATTAAGAAAACAGGGTACAGAAAATTCAATACACAATCTCCTTAATTAAATATAATAAATATAATAAAATATAATACTTAAAGGGATGAAGCTTTTGTTATACACCTCAATAAATTCTATACTTGATTGCAGCTGGAGAGTGGTTGGTGAAGTGTTTAAATGCTTATATTCTCTTTTTTAGGGCTGAATATGCTTTTTCGGATTTGAACTTTAGAACTTGTAAAATCTTATGATTTCTCACTTCAAGAGAGCATTTATAGTTGCCATTTACCCTTGAGAATATCTTAGAGTTGGTTTAGAACCATTGGAGTGCATTTAATGCGCATTAAATGCATCAAAAATGGGCTGAAAACTAGCCATTACGCATGCTCGCAAGAATGGGATGTCCCATGGGGCATCCCACTGGCATTGGGACGTCCCATGGGGCGTCCCAATAGGCCAGACAGAAAGTTTAGCTTTCTGTCTTAGTCTCAGGGTCTCAGGGGTCGTCCCAGGTAGGTCGTCCCAATCATATGGGTTGTCTTAGATGGATCGTCCCACTGCATGTCATGAGCCAAAATAAAGCGTGCTAGCTGTCCAACGAAGGGGATGACTTAGATGAGTAATCCTATTTGTTTAACCTAATTTTCATGCATTTAAGGTCTGAAACTTATCAGAATACTTTCAAACTCTCTCAAGTGAATTCAAAT
>KE509723.1:13971-33690 GCA_000441515.1 Elaeis oleifera | reverse complement strand
CAATCATTCGAAACATCCTTTCCCCTGTATTTTCTCATCACATCAGGCTTCTCCAGTTCAGCAATTCTAATATACACCTAAAAGAAACGAGAAAACAAGTACTTCACCTTTCCAGTATAAAAGGTTGAAAACTTTCACAGTTTATTAACAGTTCCGGGTAATCATGGAATCCACATTTAACAAAATAATGTAATCCTCATTTAACAAAAATATCATGTAAAGGTAGTTTTCAGACAACCCCATGAACTCAACTAACAAAACGAAGAAAGATGCAGCAAAAGCGCAAAAAATCTCATCTTTATGAATGAATTAGCGAAGGATTGAACCTACTTTCCCGGTATGACCCTGCATGGTCCTACAGCAAACCAGATCCGTGGAACCAAGGCTAATCGCTGTTTCCCATGGCTCTTAGCATACCCAACAACTGAAAAACAGAGGAAGAAAAAAAATAAAATCACTGTTCTCAAGGGAAACAAAATGAGGGGAAAAAACGCCAAGAACAAGAACACGAGAATTCCACCATCGGTGTCGAGAAGCGCCTGCCGCCTCTGTTTCAGCCGATCGCGCAGACCGTTCACTGTCGCCTTCGCGGCGATGTGCCGCTCCTTCAGCTCAGCAACAGACATATACAAAACCCTAACCCTAACCCGACCACAGTGTTCAAACATCAGAGTTCTGCAGCTATGACCGGCCTCGCTCTAGCTCGATCAGAGCCCTAATCCACCATCCCCACTCCGAGAGCGCCAATGTCGGAGCAGAACGACGGGAGAAACCGATGTAGGGTTAGGGTTCGCTGGGGCGAATCGAGGACGAACACGAGAGGGTAGATAAGACGGGACAACAGAGAGAAGAGGACAAAGAGATACAAGGGAACCCGAAGAGAGGGAGAGAGGAGTAGCGGGTGGTGACGACGGAGAGTGCTTGGAGGAAAAGGGGCTACCGGCTACGTGGGTCCTATGTGACACGTGTCGAAAGGCAATTTAGGACAGAGCGGTGTCAGTGGGCCCGGAAGAGCGAGCAGAGAGATTTGGGGCCGCCGCGGGGCCCATACGGGACGTGGCTGGGTGAAGGAAACTTTTACTTTTGTGAATGGGTAAATTTCATGCAAAAGATGATCAGCTATTTCATTGGTCGATTCATGCATATATTTTTTAAATAATAAATTATTTTTTTATAGATGATATTTATTCATAAATAAAAAATATTTACGCATCTAAGAGATGAATAAATCATTTTCATCAATTAAAAATAATTTTTATTTATGATGACTACAGAATCGTTAGCCGACTTGTAAATGCAAAGTTCTTTTCCGTCCCTAACGAAGCCATACGTTTTGATCGTCTTATCAAAACGCATGTTCCAACTCTTGGATGCTTGTTTCAGTCCATAGATGGATCTATCTAGCTTGCATATTTTAGATCATCTATGGACGTGAATTCTTCAAATTATATCATATATACCTCTTCTTCTAGCTCTCTGTTTAAGAAAGCGGTTTTAACATCCATTTGTCAGATCTCAAAATCTAAGTATACTGTCATTGCAAACATAATCCGGATAGATTTGAGCATTGCCATAGAAGAGAACATCTTGTCATAGTCAAAACCATAATGCCGACGATATCCCCTGACAACTAGATAGGCTTTATAGGTCTCCATCTTCCTGTTCACTCTTTTTTTCATTAAAATTCATTTACATCTTATAGGTTTAATCCCTTCGGATGGATCAATAAGTGTCCATATATCACTGATTTTCATAGACTCCATCTCGAATTTCATGGCCTCAAGCTATTTCTCAGAGTCGGACCTTTGTATGGCATCTATATAAATGATCAGATCCTCGTCGTTCACATCTAGTTCGACAGGATCACCATCCCGACTCAGAAATCATAGTATCTGTCTGGTTGATGCGGTACTCTATTGGTTCTCCTCAATGGCGCCACTACAGGCTTTAGATTTGATTCTCCAATCAAATTCGATTCTGTATGTGCCGATATTTTTACCTCACGAACTTCACCAAGTTTGATTTTAGTGACATCAATTCCTTCCCTAAGGAACTTCTTTTTCAAAAAGACTATTCTGTTGCTGACGAATACCTATTGTTCTTCAGCGAGGTAGAAATAATATCTTTTTATTTCCTTAGGATATCCTACGAACAAGCATTTATCGGATCTGGATCTAAACTTATCTATCTTTAAATATTTGACATAAGCTGAATTTTTTCAAATCCTAAGGTGTGAGACCACCGACTTACACTCTGTCCATATCTCGTGTAGTGTTTTATTGACAGACTTGTTAGGGATCTTATTCAACACGTAGCAGGTAGTTTCAAGTGCATATCTCCAAAAGAAGAACAGCAGACTAGCAAAGCCCATCATAGATCGAACCATGTCTAACAGTGTTTGATTTTTCCTTTCAGACACTTCATGATGTTGTCGTGTTCTAGAAGGAATCTATTGTGAGATAATCCCATTCTCTTCTAGATATATAAGAAAATTATTAGTGAGGTATTCACCTCCTTGGTCTGATCAAAAAATTTTAATACTCTTCTCAGTCTATTTTTCTACTTCATTATGGAATCGTTTGAACATTTCAAAAAATTTAGATTTATGTTTCATAAGATAGATGTACCTATAACTCAATAAGTCATCAGTAAATATAATAAAGTAATAGTATCATCCTCTAGCACCTATATTTATAGGTCCATATATATCACGATATTCTAGATCTAGAACATCACCGGCTCGTTCACTTTTTTCATTAAAAGATGACTTGGTCATCTTACCAAAAAAATAAGATTCACAAGTCGGTAATGATTCACAATCATTAATATCGAGGATACCCTCTTTTGTTAACATGTTTATCCTGTTCTTGCTCACATGACTAGTCTACAATGTCAAAGATATATTTCGTTGACATTATTTATTTTTGGACATTTGTTAGATGTGTACATTATACTAATAAACTATGATAGTAAGTATATGTCATGTTTCAATTGTTTTCTCATGATTTTAGTATTATTCATAATGATATCAAAAAATTATCTTTTATTAAAATTTAAAATCAAGTTTAGCCAAAAAGCCTACAGAAATGATATTCATCATAAAAGAAGGACAATAATTACACTCATCTAACATGACACTATTAGACTCAAAAATAAGCTGAAAAGTTATTAAAGCTAGAACTCGAACAAAATTTTCATCTGCAACATTCAGGAATTGCTCACCTTCTCTAAACTTCCTACTAACCTGTAGTCTCTGCAATAAATTACAAATATTAATAGGACTTTCAGTATATTTAATACTTAGGTAGCAGTATTACAAATAAAAAATTATAAGGAGTTATCATATAAGTATCTTGTACAGCAACTGATTGTTTATTTCTCTTCTATAGCATGTTTGGGTCAAGAGAAGCTATATATGCAAGATAGTTCCTCTTCCAATGATCCAGCTTCTTACAAAAGAAGTATTCTGTCTAATTTTTATCGACTTTTGACTTCTTGCTCTGCTTTAGTTTTAGATCGACGACACAACTCTTTTGCATGTGTTTCTTCTTTCCTCTCTTAAAAGAATGACGACCTGTTGATAAACCTCCCACTACATGCACTGGCTCCTTCTAAAGCTGATGGTCCTTCTCTAACGTCTGCAGTAACCCAAGCAAACTATGATAGTTCACTGTAGACTTAGTCATTCTATTATCCTCAAGAATGATGGTAGGATTTTGGTGGTGAGTTTAGCATAGCATTCTAGCCCAACTGTTCATATAATAGAAAGTCAAGTTTGCTCAAACATTTAATTTGCTCAATCATGTACAATATATATCAGTGACTAATGTCGCCTCTCACATACATATATTGAATGCAGCACAGAAGATTTTGTGTCTCTCAACATCCTCAGGGGTGCCAAAAGACTCATTCAACAATTGAATCATCTCCTTAGGTTGTGCATCCTCAAACTTACAACAAAATTCGTTGTTCATAGCTGTCCTAATAATACAACGTATAGTCGTGCGGTCATTGAACCACTTCAAATAAGTGTCTCTTATCGCATGGGATGCATTTGCAGTAGATTCTTCAGATGCTAGATCCGTAAGCACATATAGGATCATGTCATGCTTTAGGATGATCTTTAACTTTTGATACCAGCTATCGAAGTTTGATCCGATAAACTTGTCGCTATCTAACAGCGAGTGGAGCAATAGTATATTGGCTATTGTTGAAAAAAAATCAAAAGCTTATTAGTATATGAATTATTTTAATCCTAAAATATGATTTTAGTCTAAAG
Source organism: Elaeis oleifera (assembly GCA_000441515.1). Taxonomy (NCBI): domain Eukaryota; kingdom Viridiplantae; phylum Streptophyta; class Magnoliopsida; order Arecales; family Arecaceae; genus Elaeis; species Elaeis oleifera. Next base: position 29,411 of record KE509723.1, on the reverse strand, counting down.
ATTCTTTCACTATTTTATACGAATTGATAGTCTTTATCTCCAATTCGAAGAAGTACATTAATTCCTTAATAAGTATTAGAATCTAGACAGACTGCATTCGGATCTGAGTATGGCTTGGCCAATCTTTGTGCATCTATGATTAGGTTCTTAACCAATTATTTTTTAAATAATTTATAGCAATTAGGTTTTGCTCTAGACATCTCTTCAGCAGGCGTATGATGCCTCCACTGAAAATTTTGATTGGGTCCAATTATTAATATGACTTCACCAAATGCATCCAATAAATGAATGTCCAGATTCGAGTGTGGCTCGGTCAATCTGATCATTGATCTGAAAGACATATTAAGATAGTCATATGATGAATGATAATTTCAATACCTAATAGACATCAGGTGTGTGGCGTCTCTAATACCAATTTAGAATATTGGATGCATTATCATGCATCTTTATGGGAGGCTATAAATTAGTTATCCACATAACTGTATCATTTTAAAGATTTAATAATTTAGAAAATTTAATTAATGATTCGAAAATAAGAGAAGAGGTTAATCTGCAAGTCATAAATTCTCCTACTGACTTCAACAAATCATGAAGAGGATTAGAGACAAACTAGTCTTGAGACACCTAAATCAGTCATACTGATTTATCTTAATGGTATGGTCAGCTCAAATCAATTAATGATCCAATCAAAATATAACTTACTGAATTGGTCAGATAAGTGAGATCGGTGGGAAGATTTGCCTCGGCTTGCTTTAGATACATTCGAAATAATCAGATAAGTGGATTACCAATTAAAATTATCAATCGTATTGTCATACTTATCTTAAACATCAATTGATTGATTAGTTTTGATCAGACTAAATCACTGAGCCACGATCCGATCCATTTGGTATAATCAAAAATATGGACTTGATCAAGCTACAACTATTGATATTGATCTAAAAAATTCTGACCTAATCTAATTCAATTTTTGATTAGATTTAATTAATTTTTTATTTAATCTATAGTTATTTCTAACACTAGATCTAACCTAGTTAGAAGATTTGATTCATGCTAATCCATTGCCCATCAATTTATGAGGTGTCTTAAGATCTTCAATTCTCAAATTTTGATCACTTAATTAAATTAAATATGTGAAATATGTGTTTCAGTTTGTAAAACTATCTTACTAGAATTCAAGTGAAGTATACATCATATGTTTTAGATCTTGAAAACTAATTTTAGATTTAAGTTTAACCATTAAACATGCATCAATCTGATCTAAACTTCATGTATATATCATATGCATCATAGAAAATTTAGATCTCTACATATTACATCATATGCACCATTCAATTTAGATCTTAAAATCAATTTTTATATCTGAATTAATTTTATTAAAATTATAATGAATCATAAATCACTTTAGATGTAATCTAAACATATTCATGATTAAAATAATTTTAAAACTTTTTCGCTGTTCTTCATGAAACTTGATCACTGTGGCACCCCTACTCGTCATAAGAGAATCCATCGAATATATAAGAGAAGAACTTAATCCTGCTTCCTTTTATGAACGGACGGTCTGATGATCATCTCAATTCGAGTACTAAACTACTAAGATCAGAAACATAATTTTTAGAACTAATTGCATCTACATATGCAATAAATAAAAATTCAAGCAAGCACACATATGAGCATGATCATATCATACATATTATGCATCTAATCTAATTAGATCACATCATCATATGATGTTTCAAATAAATTTCAGATCTGAATCTATTTTTATATAGCATATAAAATAATTAATTTAAGATCTAGAATCACATAGAAAATTATTCAGAAATACATATGAACATATAGAAATAAAATTTTGATTAGACCTAATTTTATGTTGTATAGAATTTTGTTTAAAATCAAACCTAAAATTTTGTCAAGACATATTCAATTCAGTTCTAGATGAAATTTAACTTCCAATCTAAAATAACTACATAAAAATTCTATTAAAATAGATTTTAATTAGGTTGTTATTTCAACAAAAATCTGTAATAAAAAAATTCTATTATAACAGATTTATAACAAGCCATCATCAATCTTTGATTTGATTCTTGAAATTTGATCAAAATTAGATTAGAAAATTTAGTTAATAGGTCTAAATCAGATTTAATATCTAACATAAAAATTTGATTACATACAAGATGTGAATATATCAGAAAAATTATCTATGCATCCATGTATCAACTTGGATCTAATACTAGTTGAAAGAAAAATTATCCAATCGAGATTGGATCACCAGGATGCATCTGAAAATTTTATATTCTAAAACTTGCATAACAATTATCTTTACTTGAAATGTAGCCGAATAGAGATCAATTTTATCTCCAGGGTTTCTTGAATCTGAAGCCTCATGAGGCCTAAACGCACAGATCTTTATTCGCACACATGTCAAGCTCTGTAGAGAAGAAAGATGATCTCTTTGCACCTATCCTTCAGAAAGGATGCTAGAGTTAGATGAGATCTAATCTCACAATAAGAGACTGCCTTGGATGGGTTTCTTCACGCCAAGAAATCAACACCTAGGAGAATCCATGCTAAGAAGGAAAACGCCCTCCTTTGTTTGTCGCACATACACTTCTCGCCGGTGTTTTGTTTATGTCATAGAAAGCATTTCTCATAACCATCGGTTAGTTGGGTCCCCTCCTTTAAATAGATGAGGTGCCACATATCTAATCAAAGACATAACCAACTAAGAGTCCTAACCTTATCCAACTAGGGAACTGGGTGGAGAAAGGAGAGTGCTAAATCCTTCACGCAAGAACCCTTCATGCACGCACAAAATTGGGGTCGAAAAATTCAATGCCTCTCTTTCCTTGGTTGGCCACTTTATGAGAGAGAGTCTCAGGATTTTGGAACTCTAAGGATCTAATCCAAATTGGGTTTAAATCGAATCCAATCCGAACTTGATTCGAACCAATTATGAATAGACTGTCAATCTCGATCTGATTAGGATTTAGATTCAAGTCTAACTTAGATTTTTAATCCAATTAACCTCAACTAAATTAAGCTTAATTAAATAAGATCTAATCTGAAATAATTAGCACTTAAATTCAATCTCTCATAAATTTTTTGGATCATAGATCAGATCATTATCATCCCTAGAATTAAATCTGCACCTCATGTCCAGTGCTAGCTAGACATAGTTAACTATTTAATCTCGTACGATCTCTAACTTAATTTTAATTAAATCAATCTATTTGTCCAACAAGTTACATACTTTCAAATTGAACATATAGACAGATCAATTCTTTTCTACATTGCTTGACTTTGTGCGTGACTTTATAGGTTCGAATACTAAGCCGGTAGTATAGAAACCATTTTCTGTACTAATCGAAGTTACTATCTATCAATGATTTTCGATGTATCTGGATATGTCGAATATTTGTAAGATAATATTTAAGAATCTATGTATATGGTTACCGTATGATTCATCCCTTTAATCTCGAATGCTCAAGAACGATCTAGGATTTAACTGTTAATCTTGAATGAGTCATCCACATTATATTTCAACCTTTCAAGTCCATCATATGGATTATCCTAGCTAAGACTTTATCAAATTAAAATATAGTGATACATTATCTCCTATAATGTGGAAGGGTCCATCGCATCTTGATCTACGCACAGACTTCGCAAGTACTTGACTGTATCCAATAGCCTTCTGTCATTACATTAGAAATATAGATTGTCCGACACTAAAGCACAGTGAGTTACTTATAAGTTACTATAGTAATCTCAAATCTGAAGGATACTTATACCCATAAGCTTCGCGAGCTGCTCTTAATAGTAGAGCGCTCAGTAGATGAGTCACCTGTTCAATGACGATGTACTCCTATATCTTATCTGTATGCCAAATCAGTATCTTCATACTTCTTAGTTATGAGGATAACTAATTTATATGGCACACAATGACCTTCACTCGATAAATATCATTATTCTTTTAATGACGTATCATTCGATCACGAATATATTTAAGAACTATTCGATAAATTCTTCTTTATCGATTCTATTATAGTTCTAAAAACTTCATCATATAAATTAAGATTTCTTATAGAAAAGATGTCAATATGATAAATATGTCAAAATAACTTTTATTCATTGATAAATAATTCATATATAAAAGTTTAATTATTTATAATAAGCTAATTGACTTTAGGATATATTTTTAATAGGTAACGCTCAGTATCGTTGTTCTCTAACAATCACCTATGCTTTCGTTCCAATATCTCTATATTGTAGACTCGAGATTCGTCTATCCTAAGAAAAGCAATCCGTACACTAATCTTACCGAATCATTCACCATCCCTATGATGATCTTTTGATCGGGAGCAATTTAAGAATTAACCATAAATGACACATGTCCCAAATTCTCAACTGTTTAGAATATGTGTCATCATTTATTAATTCTTTGGATGATTTATGGATGCATATACTACATGAATAAATTAATTGCCCTAATTAAATAAGTCGAATACAAAATTATGTCCTATAAAGAATTAATATGTTGGTCCAATTAGCTTCTAAGGTATACATGTAACAAAAGCCTAATCAATCCTCTCCCAAACCCTAGCCACCTCCTGCTAGTTATTGCATTAGGTAATATGGGTCTAAAGTAGCCAAGATCAATCAGGCTCATATTGCTAATGGACTCTCCAAACTTTCTAAAATCAATGTTACCCGCATATTGCCTACCATCCATCTTCTTATGGGGCCCCACAATGCAGTTAAAGTCCTCAACGACAAGGGAGGGCAAGTCTTGGGATACCATTCTGGAGATCTCGAACCAAAGCTCCCTCCACTTCCTGTGCTCGATGCTTGCGTACACCTCGGACATAAGCCAAGGTCCTCCGATCAGGTTTGAGATGACTAATGCAATCTGCTGCTTGCATCTATGGAAGGCATCCATCTTGATCAAACCGTACCTCCACATCACTAGGATCCCTCCCAATAGCCCCCTAGATTCCACCATGTAGGTGCTCCATGTCGTCAAAATAAGCCGTCGGCACGAGCAAGATTCACCTCTGAGAGTTGGGTTTCGAGCAAGACACACATCAAAGCCATGCTGTTAGACCAGTCTGCCAAAGGTGGACTGGAACGAGGGCTTCCTCGCTCCCCGAAGTTCTAGGTCAACATCTTCATCAGATAACTAGTGAGGAAGGGGGTCCACATAAGAGCCCCCCTCAGCCTGAGCCTCTGCCTCCGTCCTAGCTGTCGCCAAGTCCATCGCAGATGGATGCTATCGCTCCCTTAGGATGGTCTGTCTTAGCCGGACAACCGCATCCTTATGGTCTTAGACCAGGCTTCCCCCGCCATCTCCATATGCACTGAAACATCATCTTTGGAAGGTGTGGGTCATGCTCCATCAAAGATCCTAGCCCTTGCTCTGAATGCCCCTCCTCAGTAGGTGCCCTAGGATCACACGCCACCTCTGGCTAGACCAAGGCCCTCCCCTCCTCCCCCAGGTTCCTAGCTGAGAAAATGAAGACCCCAGGACCTCCAAAGCCATCTATGGACTCCATTCGGGCCTTTGGGAGGATCATAGCCTTGCCTTCGATGTTGTTTGACTTGATGGACCCTTTCTGGATCCACGAGGACCTGAAATCTGCCCAATGGGCTTCACATGTGTTTGACCCACATCAAATTCTAGGCACCAGGCCCTCTTGGGTTAGGTTAAACCTACCCCAAAATCCTCATAAGCCTGCCCCCAGACGGGGCCTCACCTGCATCTCGGTCAAGTGCGAACGGGCCAAATCAGGCTCAGGCCTAGGGAGCTGCCCACATAAATCTTGACGCCCGTCATGCCCAATCCGACCATTGGTTCAAGCTTAGGTCGGATGGATGATCATCTACGTGCGATATTAACCAGCTTGATCCAATGATCTATTCCCGCCATCGAGTCTACCGAGTCCAAGTCATGGAGACTCACCTTTGGTTCGAGCTCAGCATGCTGGGTTAACACGGCCTCCTTCTTCCTCAAGTCAGGCAGTCCCTTCAATTTGGGCTACCACCAATGAACAGCCATCAACCATGGCCCCAAACATGGACTATCAGTAGCCGCTTCCAACCCTCCCCTTCACCGGAACATCCATCTTCGAGTTCAAGCCGGCCACCGAGGCACCTCCTCCTCCACTGGCTAGGAACACCTCTTTTGGTGAATGTATTCATCTGCACCGATGACAGAGGCCATCAAGGTTCTTGCAGACGAACCTTTGCAAGAAGGGATCCTCTGAGCCCATGATATGTGCTCCTGGTCTCAACAGTCAGGAGAAGTCGACCTTCATACTGGCCCAGATAAATCCAAGCCTCCTCTCCTTCATGCGGTCATCCACTGAGAAGAACTCTCCGACTAGGCATAGGATTCTCTAGATCACCACCTCTTCCCAGAACTCCATTAGGACCTATGGTAGTCAGACCCAAACCAGAGCCGATCTGGTGGCCCCCTTCGATGAGAAAAATCCCGATCGCCAAGATTTCACCACTATCACCTATCCGACGACCACCCAAAGCTGGTTGAGAATCGTATCCCTCTCCCTAGCCTCCTTAAAGAGGAATTCTTTCATGCATTGCACTTCTAGTTCATATGGGCAAGGCAATAGTGATGGCAATGTAATGGATGGAGGCGGGTGCGAGCTAATAAATCAATTATGTCCCAGTTTGTTTCAGTATAAAAAAAAAAAATACACATAGAATGGTTGTTAATCTTGTTAACTATTTACCTCATTCTAGTGGAAATATTGGATTGCCCACGTCAACCCTTCCATCTCAACCGAGAGAGGCTTAAATCTAATGGTACAGTTACCGCTTATTTGGCCAGATTAAAGACTAATCTGTATGCAATATGAGTATGAATTTTTTAGGGCTTGTTTAGATAATCCAGCAGAATTTTGTATGGACTGAGAAGCCAATGTATGCATGGGCCATATCGATCCTACATCCTTCAATCCAAAACCTGTGGAAAGGAAAACAGGCCTCCATAAGTCTTCTACTCTTTCTCTGCTTGCAGATCAATAGCCCCACAAACTGGGATTTACCCTAGGACTTTGGCAGGCCTTTAGCATATGCCGGGTTGGTGGGCCTACATGCTTGATTGCTGACAGGAATATCCAAAACGACAATCAATGTGACTTTAAACCTACTCAAGCTCATAACATATTTCCAATGAATTCAATTGAGAAATATGTAGTCAAGGGTATTGGAGCATAGTTTTCCAATAGGTTGGATGGATCTTATTATTAAAGATTTTGAAGCATCACATGGAAAATGGAAAAATTATTGTCCAGCTCATTGATGAAAATATTATGTATTTACTATTAAATAAAACCTGAAAACTTCAAGATCCATCAAGAGTTAATCTCTATATTGCATGCAGTGGATATACCAACGTGTGATGGAAGCCCCTTGCGTTCCATTGAATTGTTGGCTCCTCACGGTTCTCCTCAATTATCCAGAAGCTTCTCGAGTTCAAGCTTTTATCTTTTGGCTAGAATCAATACCTTGGAGCCAACGTGAGAATTTTCCGTTCCAACCCATAGAGAGCGATGGGGATTAAATAACCTGAATGCACGTTGACCATATCAGTGGTGGATAAAAGTTGACTTGTGTTATGAGCGTCCGAACACTGGCGTTTGAGGAAGGTTACCCATTCGTGCACCACTCATGCGCGTGACATTTGCGCATTCGTCACGACAAACATCAGACGAACGACGTCCGTATGTAGCTAAAGTCAGACGAACGACGCGGATTATACCACCTTTTTCTTCTTTTTTTATTCCAATGGTTAAAAGAACTGCCTCTTGGGTGGTGGAATGAGCCATCAGGCGGTCATGATTCCGCCCACACAGACTGCAGGAATCATCATAAGAGTTGAAGGTCCATCCATCATCCGGTGGACCCTTGGCGTCATGGTGACGTTATGGTCCACGGAATAGTCAACGGATGGTAAGATTGGCTCCTGGGATCGAGAAACGACGAGAAGTCTCTCACTTGGGTTGTTGGGTTTCGACCAAGGCTTCCTTGGGAAATTGGCTTTTGGGAACGAGAAAGAACTCGATGTCGCCCTTCCAGGTTTCGACCGAGATTTCCTGGGACATGAGGGCCACGCGCCTTCGAAATTCCACAAGGCTTGTTCAAATTGGCTACTCGCGGATCTCGGTGACTGCTGGATGATGGTCTCATACGAAATCGGGCATTGCCCTTTTTTTTTCGCCCTGTTTTTACCTGCTGCTTGTTCTTCCATCGTAAAACCCAAGGTGACTTCTTTTCAAGCATTAATAAAAAAAATTATATATGCAATCTTTAGAATTTCTTTTAATCTTAAATCACTTGCATCCCATGTATCATATTCCAGTTGACATAATGCATTGGCTATAATATCCTTCATTACTGAAGTTATCTCAATTAGCCAACCAATCAATAAGTTGACTTGTTTCACAAATAAATAAACATAGACTTATCATTACCTTTATTCGATGCTTCTCTCTACACAGGAATAAGCTGATACAACTTACTACGGAGCTTTTGATGTGCTACCGTTGGAATGCTACTAACTTTATTATTCAAGTTGCACAAATTTTCTATGACTTGGATTAGACTTTAGTAAATCTAAACAATTGTAGATGAGATCCATTTGCTGTTGAAGTCAATTTCACCGGTGAATAATTAGAGGCAAAATAAATTTCTGCATCGAAGCTTGTTTAATTAGTTTAATAAAAGTAACTTTGACTCTCATGGACCGCTCACTTTAGACCATCGATTGTTTATGGATTCCTTTGGGAACTAATCTTGGCTTCATTTTGTACCCATCAGATCTCTCAACTTGTCTTCCATTGGACTGAATTGAGTTCGGATTATACTTATGCGCAATGAACATGCCCCTGAGGCCGTGGAGGAGTTCCTGCTTCAGTAGAGGTTTTGATAACACAGCACATTTCATTGTAAGCGAAGGAGATTCTTTTTCCATGCCGATTGGGATCCTCTATTGCTCTATGCTTTGTACAGCAACGAATGGTGCATACATGTGAATGGACAGTATGTTGTCCATCATCGAGATAATCGATTATTGCTCATCTCTCAAGTCCCATCCCGTGTATTCCATGCTGCCTTGTATTGTATACCTAAGAGACAGGTGATAGCCATCCATCTCAGAGATGGATGGTGTGTATTTTATTTATCCTACGTGGTATAAAGAAAAATATCATTAATTTTATATTAATTATGAATCAAAAAAAAATTGATTTATATAAGAAGAGATAATTTTTTTATGTAAGATATTTTTTAAAAATAAAATTATAAAATTTATAAATCAGAGTGAACAATTTTTACGTATCGAACTATAAACTCTTGATTGCAACAAGTTTAATAAATTTAACCGATTTGAAATTTTTGTAAATAAAGATATTCACATAAGTTACGACTAACTGTTTGCGTTATATTTTTATATAAAATAATGATTTTTTTTAATGATATGAATCATTCAATCATGCAGTAATCATATAAAAAATTTAAAAAAAAATTGGAATATTTTGAAAGCTGTGTGAGGCGTGGTTCAATGGTTGATGCAGCGAGAAAAGATCAATCACTCTTTCGCACGAACGATACAACCCGAATCCAATGTAGACAAGCCAAGTGCATGCACCTGGGAGTGACGTGATAATAGGGTTATCACCGCCACATAACAACGGTAGGCCAAGATTCCTCGGGACGTAGCGAGGAGGCTGAAACTCGCGATCGCACCTTCCGTTTTTGACCAAGAGGCGACACGTGGGCGTCCCAACCGGTAGCCGCCACACTGACGTCAGCATAATCGCGTTCGGTCTATACGTATGCATATAAGAAGGCACAGATGGGACGAGGCCCTCCGCCCCACCCAACGATTCAATCACAACCCAATTCCCTCCAAACACACCGACAATGGAAGGATCTTCTTCCCTTCTCGTCAGCCGTCAGCATCGGACAACCAACGACGTGCCTCGCCACCGCACGCGGCGGCGCTACACTCCGTCAACAGGCCTCTGGCGAAGCCATGGCGAAGACCCATGCCGCCGCCACCTAGGGTGTATCATGTCGATCCTCGAGGCTTCCGCCAGCTCGTGCAGCGGCTCACCGGTGCGCCATCGTCGTCCGCACCTCATCGACCGCTGGCGAGCCACTTGGAACGACCTTTTCCGCTACCATCGGCTCCTCGGATGCTCCCACGTCTACCACCTCCACCGGCATTCGAACACGGTGGCTTCGAGCGCAATCTTGACAGTCCATCTGCTCAAGGGAAGAATCGCGCCGCCCAGCTCGAACGAGGGAGCTGGAACTGGACCAACGCAGTGGTTATCGCCTCCGGCTTTCTCAGAGTGGCGTCCTTTCCTTCCTGAATCCAGGAACAATGGCAGCAACGGATAATAGTAACAGCAGCCATCTGCAAACTAGTGCAGGATTATAGTCTCTATTTACTTCATCAGCACAATATATAAAAGCATAAGCACCGCCATATAATGATATCGTCTGCTTCAGTGTGAGCACTATATGCTCCACTTCTATTTTCAGAAAGCTTGATTCCTTTATTATGAAAGTGAAGTGCAACAGTATGAGTTGCACGAGGAATAGAATGTAATAAAATAAGGTAAGCAATATTAATGTAGTAGATTGATCCGGTCTGAGTTCAGGCTTTGACTTGGTGTGTAATATTGAATGTGCATGCAAAAACCAGGCATCCTATACGTTAAACAGAAAAGGAATAGTTTGATGTGATGATATCGGCCTCGGGTTTTTTCTAGTCTTAATGCAAACTTTCAAACATGCCAAACAAGCATAAAAAAATCCATTTTGTATCGAACAGGACTAGAACAATAATATATGTCCTGTGCTTCTGGATAAGCATGATCTTATGGCACTCTCTAGTTTTGTCCGAAACGGTAGTTCATGGGAAGGTATAAAATACTGAGTGTCTTCCATTGGAATGATATATCATTGGAATTTTCGTCTCAGCTGCCTGTGTCGTGGGTTTAAGTGAGAAGTAAATTGTAAATTAACTGTTAGTTCCCTCTGTGCCAAAATGTTTTCGTATATGTTAGTTTGAAAGAAAAATATAGCCACTGTAACTTCCCTCGTCATCTCCTAAAATCTCCCTAAATTCTGTTATCCCTCTTCAAGAAAAACCTCACCGTCAACAAGTCTTTTCCTCTACCGTGCTTCAAGATTCAAATGGTTGTCCTTCCAAGTTTCAAGCAAGGCTATAAGATACAGAACATGTTGAGTTCAGTTTCCAAGGGCATCTTAATTAAGTCAGTAGAATATTTATTTTACCAAAAAAGGTCTGTAGAATATTTATTAAATTTTTACTCTCTCACTTCCCACTTCCCTCTTTTTCTCCTGTTCTTTTCTTTTCCAATTCTGTTTCTTTCACAAGAAAAGAAAAAAATCCCTTGATCTAGATGTTGTAACGGAAGATTGAACGTCTAAAGAGGCTATTAAATTGGCAGCCTTTTCGGTTTACTACAATTTAATTTATTCAGAAACTACTTTGTTTCTATCACCAAAAAACAAAAAAATGAAGAGAGGAGGAAAAAGACATCACTTCATTCACTTTTAGCTAATTCGATTTGCCCTATAAATAGCTGAATTTGATTATAGTTTAACCTGAATTTAATGCGTGCAGTGAAAGGGAAGATGCATGGAATGGGGGCGGTGAAAAGGAAGATGGAATCCATCACGTTTTATTTGTAGGAAACTTGGGAACATGAATGGGTGAAACGATGTATCTTTGACTCTTTAGATAGTTCTAAATCAAGGACATAAGCAAGACCCCCGGTTATGGCTGGAATTAAGGGGGACCACCCTAATAAAAGAGTTTTGACTAATAATCCTCCTGGTTTTTGTGCCTTTATTTTATATTTCTATTTTTTTTGGATTTTAAAAATAAAATAAAAATTAAGAAAATTGTATGCATGTGATATGGGTTCCGGTTGTATCTTTCCCACCAATAAATGATTGATGTTCTTTGACGATGCTGACTGTTGGATTTCACCCTGCATACCTTTTAAAGCATTTAGAACAAACCCCCCCCCCCCCCACAACATACATCATCTGCATAGATATTGAAGTGACCATTGGGCGATCCAATGGTGGATTAATTCATGCGAAGGAAGGTGAATCCTTCTTTCTCGCGAAAGATACAACCCCTTGTGATAGATGTGCTGGTATGAAGCTTTCTTATCTGAGTTGGATTCTTGGATCTTTTATGGTTTTATCAACTTCCGAATCATGGGAATAAACTAGAGGCTTCAAAACCAAGCTAAACTCCTTATATTCTCAAAAATAAGGTAGAGGCTTCAAACCCAAATTGTAAAAGTAGAATATGATATGCATGCCTAAAAAGGGTAATTAAACAAATGAAGTAGTAAGTAGATAATCAACTAAAAAAATGAAAATTTGAGTAACAAGATAAGTAGATAGAACCTAGTAAGTTAGCTAAGTACTTGACAAGTTAGTACAGCAAGAAAGCAAGGAGAAATGAAAAGTGAAAAAACAAGGGATAGAGAGTGGGAAAAGGGTACATGAGCCCTTATTGTTGTTAGTGCCGTGCGAAGGTCTCCCTTACGCTTGGAAGGAAACCAAGTGTTAAAGGCAATTGACCTGGAGGGTTGAACCTCGTCTTTTCCCTTGATAGGTACTTCTTCCCTGTTCGATAAGTCATGATATTCGGAGGTGGGAGAGGTGGTGAAAGGGATACCCTAAAACTGAGGCTACAAATAGATGGGGTTGATCCGTGACCCAACTCCATCTAACCCATTGAGACCTAATCCAAATCATTTTAAAGGACCTATAGGATCAGATTGGGTTCTAAATTGGATCCATTCTATTTTTAGGTTGAATCTGGATTTATTGAATGTTGATCCATCCTACTTAGTTTCTAGGTTGATTGAGATGTTGTGTCCAATGATCCAACTTGACCTAACCCAATCCGTTCATTATTTTGGGTTTGGATTTCTTAAAACAAGTTTTACAATGTTATCTTAACTGGTCTACCAAAATAATAACATCTATTACTTTTCTAATATTACTATTATGGAGAGACTTGAACATCCTTTTTGACTCCAGACAAGGGCTTCAAGTGTAGAAGAAAAAGCCTAAGCTATCATTTTGAGAGATTGACCAACAATCCTCATCTTTTCTCGAGTGTGAGCTATCCATGAGAAAGTTCTGATCTATGGGCCTGCCATTGTTGCATCTATGACAAAAGGTCATTGCTTTAAATAAAATAAATATTATTTTATAATGCAAAAGCATGATGAAGGGAAAAATTTGAAGTATAATTTTGTATATTCTTGATCCCTAAAATCTTAGTAGATTAGATACAAATTGTGAAGCACTTTTTGCATGGCTTTCTATTAAGAAGAAAGTATTTTTTACATAGCATTGTACAAAGGAGAAATATGTTTATTAAGTACCATTCATGCAATTGTATCGATTATTTGGATTGAGATGTGATCTATGTAAGGTTACACAAGGATAAACAAAATCATTTGCTCCAGTATTTCAATTACTCTTCTAAATATTGGGATAAATAAATTGGTGCTATACTTAGAGTTAGGGTGTAGATGAGTCAATTGCCATTCGCGAGCTACTTGAGCTTGACTTGACTTGATTATTATTGAACTCGAGTAGCTCAAATAGTTTTTGAGTTGGGCTTGAGTAGCAAAATACTCGATTCGAAAGCTTGCAAGTCTACTTAAATTTATATATATTTTAATAATATTATTTTTTAATATATATTATTATATATATTATTAGTAGATTAAGACTCGATTTCGAGCTCGAATTCGAGCTCGAGTATGGATTAGTTGATATTTGAGTCGAGTTTAGCCGGTCTCGAGTTTTGCTTATTTTCATCAAGCTAAACTCGAGTTTGGAATATTAAGACTTGATCGATCTCGAGCCAAATTTTGAGTCTGAATATTTTGAATCAAGTCGAGCTCGAGCTTGCAGCTACTCAACTTGGCTTTACTAGATTGTACCTCTACTAGGAGTACGCTGGTAGCTAGAATAAGTCTCAAAACTCTTTCAATGGGATGGAGAGGAAGAGGTAGCATTTTAAATCTTATAACATTTTACATGGGATGGATAAAGATAATGAACCTTATTGATGGGAGATGTTGGCACAAGTAAATTTCCCCACATCCAATCTAGATATGAATCGAACTCACATTTTATGGGTTGGGTCTGAGTCATACGTGGATCCGACCTTATCTAAATTATTTGTTGGGTCAAGTAATTTAATCTTAGACTGGACTCGATTTGATCCGTTCTAATCTTCTATAGGGCTAGGTCCGGATGCAACATCATCAAGACCCAATCAAAGAATCGGATTGGATCGGGGTCACTCATGATTCGATCCGACCTAACCCATTTGCACTGCTGCCTAAAGCTCAGGTATTGGAGTTGGGGCTAAGTCTTGGATTTCTTTTGGAAAAGGGCTAAGGATTAAGACTAGGAGGAGAGAGGGGTTAGAAGAGGGAAGAGAGGGCTCCTACCAGAGTTTGCAGGAGCTAAGATTATTTTCTTATAAATAAATATATGGATTAGATGACAAGAGTTTTCTAAGCTTACTCAAGTGATAGGCATATGAGAGAGGATGAGTTGGAGTGGATGGGACGTGCTGCCAGAGATCATTCATTTGAAATTAATGGAGGAGAAGAGGTTGTAAGAATTTCTTGGGTTCACGATCTAATAAATCAAATGGTCAATAGGGGTGTGATATAGCACATGTAAAGTGTTTACATAAAGCAATTCATATGGGCTATTGTAGTGGCTTGCGTATATATATGGGGACATGGGTCAATTGGTTATAGGTTAAGCTTGGGTTAGTTACGAGTTGGGCTTGCATTGTCTATAGCTAGAGCTTGGAATCATTATGGGTTAGGATCCGTTGATTATGAGATTGATATGAGTTAGTTATCCATTAGGATTGGGTTGGCCATGTCTTGGATTTGGGTTGATTATTGGTTAGGATTAGGCTTGGCTTGAAGAGGCTGTTAATTGGTTCAAAGTTGGACGAGGGTTGGAATTCACCTTCATTCACATGAAACCATTGTTGGATTACCCATCGTGCAAATCTCAAAGCACTCCAAATGGTCATTCATCCGCCTACTCAGGTCTCAAAGTGACCGGCGGTCAACCCAATGGTGGCTTAATGCAAAGGTAAATCCTTCTTTTGTGCAAAAAATACAATTACCTTAAATGTTATGGGTTAAATTCATAGAAAAGGGACTATCAGGTCACTCGTGAGGGCCTACGTTATTCGTTTTTGATGATATTAGTCCCATGTACCGCGTTGCTTCCATCTTCTTTAGTCTCTGAGATAGAGGAGAAAGCAAATTGAGGATGGTTCCTAATTATGTCAGTCATAATCCTTG
>KE509720.1:34397-44852 GCA_000441515.1 Elaeis oleifera | reverse complement strand
CCGTCACTGTGGAAGTCCGACTACCGGAGGAGTCCGAAAAAGATGCCGCGCGAAGTCAGAAGGATCCATGGAGAGTCGGCCTCTTATGAACTTCGGATGGGGTATTTATACCCAACAGAAATCATTCTGTGCTAAATTAACTATAATAATGATATCTGATTGAAGTAAAATTTTGATAGTATGCTCCAAATATCATCGAGATCATCGTTGTAAGTTTTTGGATCTATCATTGATCTCTATCTATCAGATCATCATGCGGTCATTCGCGATCGTCGAAATCGAATTTTATTGATCAACATAGTTAAAGCTACTAGATCAAAGTGATCTTTGGTGATGATACTCTAACAATAATCATTTAGATAACAAATGGTGAAGATAGATTTTAAATTCTAAAATTATATCAACAAATTATTTAGATAATGATAAATTATTATTAAAATAAAAATTAATAAAAATATTTATCGATACTAAATTAGCGTAGGCAATTATGCTAATTACCTATCCTATTGCTAAAGCACCTGCACTCTAGCATAATGCTCTTTTTGAATCTTTTTCTCTATATTCGTGTGACACTTGCTTTACGTGATGTCACAATTTGATTAGAGCTAGCTCGACCAGCCCACAAGAAAGAAGTATAGGCAATTATGCTTATTGCCTATGCAAAATTAGCATCGACAAATGATTTATGAAATAAAAATTATTATCGATGCTAAATTTGTGTAGGCAGTAAGCCTAATTGCCTATGCTTGCATCTCGCATAGGTAATTAACATAATTCCCTACGCTAATTTAGCATTGATAAATTGTTTGCAAAAATAAAAATAGTAAAAAAATATTTTTCGATGCTAAGTTAGCAAAGACAATGACGTTAATCACCTATGCAAGATAGAAGCATAGGTAATTTGGCTTATTATTTTACGAAATAAAGAATTAATAAAAAAAGAAACCATTTGCTGATGCTAAGGTTGCATAGGCAATAAGCCTAAATACCTACAAGTTTGTTGGTATTTTTATGATGCGCATGCATATGTGTTTCAATTTTTTTTTTAAATAATACAGTGGAATAGAAGATTAAAACTTCTTTTAATCTAGAATATGCATGCACAAAAATATAACATACACAGATCTACTTCGTATGCTGAAATTAACACATGCTGATTTTGTGCTGAAATTAAATATATGATCGAATCATATATCTGATTCACTAATTTTTTCTTTAAATCTGGATTTAAAAGAAGGTAGATTTTTTTTATCCATGCAAGTATCCGACCTCTATGGGTATCTACTCAAGATCAGCCTAGATCAGCCTTCTTTGGTGAAGATCTTTCTTCTCCAAGAACAATCCCCTTGTGAATCTGAACGATGTCTGCATCCTTTGATCAACTCTTGATCTTTCTTGATCTTCTTCTTTTTTTCTCTTCTCTTGGTCTCCTTCTTTTAATCTGGAAGCAATCAAGACTTGAAAACCAACAAAAAAGTGGTGCCGCCCAAACACTTTTAGATGTTGGGCAGGTGGATGCCCAACACACCTTGGGCATTTTTAACCAAGAGGGAGGAGAGAGGGAGGCGTGGGGGGCTGATAAGAGGCCAAGAGCAATTTGAAAATCTGATAATTAAATATTAGGAGAGAGCTTTTTAAATAGAAGAGAGGTTTGAATCCTATTCAAAACCAAATCAACCCCTTAATGTGAGTCCTACTCGCATTAGGACTCCTTATAAGCCTCACCTTTGCCCATGCCTAATTGAACCAAGGGGGTGCCAAGGGTTGGCACCCTCTGGGGTTTTCTCTCACATGCTATCTAGGGGAGAGGGTGTGCCCCTCCCATATCCTTCATGCCATCATTGAAGTGGGCACACCCACACTTGATCAAAGCAAGTGGCGCCCTATGAAATTCAATCAAAAATTAATCAGGGGTTTGAACCCCTAATGCATATGATCCAAAATCCTAGGCATCCAATATTTGGAGCCTAATGAATCTAATTCATTTAGATTCTTAGCTCAAATTAATTCTTATCAAATAAGAAATTCAAGTTAGAAGAGGAATTGGGTTCAACCTTGTGCTAGCAAGGTTACCTTGAACCCAATATGATTTTTCTAATCCAATTGTGACTTCATAAACCTAATAGTTTAATCCAAATCTAGTCTTTTTGTTGTGTGGCCCTATAGATTCAATTCTATCTGGTAGTGAGATATACCATGATCTCTATCATGGTATCATTGAAACTCTTTTCAATAGATCGAAATGATTTCACTCTAACTCAACAAGGATCATCGATCCTGAACGATCATAGTGAGTTCTCAAATCCATCAGTGATACCTAGCAGTATGTAGTGGCAATCTAGCAGAATTGAAAAAAATCTTAAGATATAATTCTCATGTGATTCAGTCTCTCTATCGTGAGTCCCGACTAGATGACAGGTCATGGATAAATCGTCAAACCTCATCATCAGTTATATGATAGATTCAATTAGCTCAAGTCCCATTGTGATTCTCATAAAAATTCTTTTCCATCAATACACTGCTGCGGCTACAGACTTATAGACTTAGGCTCTCAAATCGCATAGGACTACTCATTTTTATCAAGATTGATAGATTCTATCTAGATGCGCATCCTTCTCCTATAGTGGATCAATTGTCACTAACATCCATTACAAAGACTCAAAAAAGTCACATTTATGTGCCAGTCAAACTTCAATAGCTTTATTATGAGTAATCATACCATCACAGATCAAATAACTATTCACACAACTACAGCATCGAGATAATCACTGACGATTGAGTAGAAATCCACGTGATCTCTTATATGGTCATACTCAGTACTAATTATTCTCTAACAACTATCCACACTTGTCACTTAATGTCTCTACACAGTAGCCTAGAGACTCATCTATTTTGAAAGAAACAATCTATGTCTCGATCTATCCGAATCGATCACCGTCCTCACGATGATACTATGATCAAGAGCAGTTTACAAATTAATTATATATGCCTTTAATTCTCAATACCTTGAGAATATGTATCATAAGTATTAATTCTATAGATCATTCAAAGATGTATCACACTTGAATGAAATAAATTTATCTTTTATTAATTAATTAATATTTTAAGTATAAAATTGTGCCCTAAAGTTATTATAATGTGTCAATCGAATTGGCTTTTAGAACATACATCTAACAAGCTCCTACTTGGACTAAAGCTAATTGGCCACTAATCTAAGTTCCATCTTCTCAAGATGGACTTTCATCTTTGACTGGCTTAATTACTTTGTTAGTAAATCTGTCACATTATCTGTGGAGTCTACTCTTCTCATCTCAATATTTTTTTGAGGTAGTTATGTATACTGCTGCTCTATGTGCTTGAACTTCTAGTGTGACCTTGGCTCCTTAGCGAGGGCTATGGTGTCGTTGTCTTTGTAGTACATTATCATAACATCTAATGATGTGACATCTAGTTTATAATTAATATTAAAATTAGATTTTATCCTACACATTTACAGCATACTCAACTTCCATTAACCGGTTGTTTGGAATCTTTCCAACATACCGAACCAACATTGTATAAGAATATACCCTGATGTAGATATTCTATCATCAATATCTGTGTATCCTCTCACTCTTAGCTCTGACTCTTCTCCAATGATCAAAATAACTCCTTAGTCCTTCTTAAGTACTTAAGAATATTTTTGAAGTAATTCATCATTTTCAGTCTGAATTCGACTGATATCTACTTATGACATTCACAGCAATAGCTATATCAGATTGAGTACATAGCATGGCAAACTCCTATGCACAAGAGATAGAGATTACCTTCCAAAATTTTTGTACTGAATCCTTTTAGCATCTCCTCTCCATACTTTTCTATGAAAAGCCAAGCATCTACTTGGATCTATCACTATAGACCTTAATTCTAAGAATATAAAATACTCCTCCTAGATCTTTCATCGAGAATTTCTTAGACAATCATCTTTTGATCGAGGTCAGCATGGGGATATCATTTTCAATAAAGATAATATCATCTACGTACAATATAAATAATATTATTATGCTCCCACTTTTGTATATACAGGGTTCCTCCTCATTTTTGGTAAAATCAAATGATTTGATTGCATCATCAAAATAAGATTCCAACTTCGAGAAGCTTGTTTTAATCCATATATGGATCTTTGCAGCTTGTAGACTCGGTGATCACCATCACCAGATGTAAAACCCAAGGCTGCTTCATATAGATACCTTTCTCAAGATATCCATTCAAGAAAGTAGTTTTCATATCCATCTATCAAATTTCATAATCATAATAAGTTGTAATAGCAAACAGAGTGTGGATGGATTTCAGTATGCCTATGGGTGAGAAAGTTTTCTGATAGTCAATATCTTTGCGTGACTATAACCTTTTGCCATGAGCCTAATTTTATAGGTCTCTATCTTATTATCTGCATCTATTTTTTTTTATAGATCTATTTACACCCAATGGATACTATATCCTTAGATGGATCCACTAGGATCCATACTTAGTTTGAATGCATCGAATCAATTTCTGACTTCATTGCCTCTAACCATATCTCAGAATCAATGTCAGACATCACCTCGTCAAAGATATTTGGATCATCTCCATGACTCTTATCTCTCATAAAGAATATTTTCTCTACATTCTCTATAAGTATATCCATGTACCTTTCAGGAGAATGGGAGAGCCTACTAGATCTATGAGGTGGTGGAGGAACTTCAACTACTGGCTCATGAATAATGAGTTTCTAAAGATCTATGGCTTGTTGCCCTTTAGAGACCTTTTCTTTAAGCTCAATTAACGTCTTACTGCCTCCTTCCTTGATAAACTGATTTTTGAGAAATTTGGTATGATGACTCACAATCACATTGTGATCTTGTGAAAAATAAAAGTAGTATCCTATGATTTCTTTCGGATATCCTATAAAACAAGCTATAACAGATATATCCTCTAATTTATCAGTCATCTATCTTTTGACATAGGTTGGACATCCCCAAGTCTTTAGATCACCTAGACTCGACTTTTTACCATGCCAATGGATTTTGATGGAATCCTATTCAATAGATATATTGTGGTTAATAAGGTATGTCTCCAAAGATATAAGGATAAATCAGTGAAGCTCATCATAGATCTGACTATATCTAATAAGACCCTATTCCTCCTTTCGGATATCCCGTTGAGCTGAGGTATCTTAGGAGGAGTCTATTGAGAGACTATACCGTTATCCTTAAGATATCTCAGAAATTTTTTACTAAGATATTCACCTCTTCAATCAAATCAAAGAAATTTAATAGATTTGCCTGTTTATTTTCTACTTCATTTATGAATTTCTTAAATTTTTAAAACTTTAGATTTATGTCTCATCAGAAATACATATCTATATCATGACAGATCATCGATAAAAATGATGAAGTAGCTATAACCATCCTTGATCTGCACATCAAATGGCCCACATACATCGGTGTGTACCAGGACAAGTAGCTCAGTGGCACTTTTTTCATGTCTTACAAAGGATAACTTAGCCATTTTTTTTGAAGATAAGATTCACAAGCTGAGTGCGACTCAGAACCAAAAGAGTCAAAGATCCCATCATTTTTTAGTTGTTTATCCTATCCTCTTCAATATGGCCTAATCTATGATGCCATAAATACTTTTGATTAATTTCATCTCTAGATCTCTTTTAACCTACGACACTCATTACTTGCTTATTTATATTCACATTCGCATCAACATGCAAATGATAAAAACTGTCAATCAAAAGACCACATGTAATCAATTTTTTTTATAAATAAATGAAATAAAAGTCTTTATTAAAATTGAAATCAAAACCATCTTGTGCTAGCATATATATAAAAATTAAATTCTAACTAATGATAGGTACAAATAACAGTCTTTTAAATCTAATACAAACCCTGAAAGTAATCAAAAAGGATAAGTACCAATGGCTTCTGCAGCAACTTTTACTCCGTTGTCGATCCGAAGGATCATGTCATCTTCCTTCAACCTCCTACTTTCTATTAGATTCTACATTGAAGTACATATATGAACACTAGAACCAGAGTCTAATACCTAACTAGATATAGAAAAATATTAGGTTAGATTCAATTATGAGCATACTTGATATACCTTCCGAAGGTGTGTCATCCTTCTTGATTTTCAGACTTTTCAAGTAGAGTGGATAGTTTCTCCTCTAATGACCATCAGCATCATAGTGGAAACACTTTTTTGCTGCAGCCTCCTTCGAGACATCCTTCCTTGTCTTGCTATTATTTTCTACTTCTTCATAGATTTAATTTCTTCTTCTAACTAGACTTTTTCTTAGATGAAAAAGTCTGCTCCACAATGAGAATAGTACCCCTCAAACTTTTTAAGATTTTCTCAATAGTGACTAACATGTTGACCAGTTTGGATACGATGCAATCAAATTTATTCATATGAAAATTTATAATAAATTAATTATATGAACTCGTAAGGACTTGGAGGATCAAATCCACTTGCAATTCTGTTTGCATATTTAGTCTGAGCTTCTCAAGCTCCTCACGATCTTTGATCACCGTCATATAGTGCTCATGGACCAACTACCCTTCATGTATTTTTATATTGAAAAGTCTCTTGGATACTTTGAAGCATGCAGTGCTGCTCTACTCACCATATAAGTCTTATAGGTGAGTGATCATAGTTCTGACAGTGGGCATATGCTCATGCTGGCTCTGTAACTCATTTGACATAGAAGCCAGCACATAGCACTTAATCTGACTGCCTTCATCTGTCTATTTATTATATGCTACTCTCTACTCAGCAGTAGGATGGTTTAGTAATATTAGAGGATCTTAGTCAAGTACATATCCAAATTTTTAAAATTAAGATAATTTAAGGTTTCTTAGTCAGTTTTAAAATTGATTTTCGTCAAACGATTAGACTCAAGGATGCAAGCTAGAGGGTATGAAGTGTTAGAAAAATATGTCCCAAAGTCAATCATCAGCCTGTTGATAGTTGTACTATTTGATATAATTATATATGAATTAATTAATAAAATACTTATTTGACAATTTTCAACATAAGCTTGTACATCTTCTATATCGAACTTCTGTGTTATGATGAAAGTCCTTAGGACTATTTAAATTAATAAAGAAGATTTATCATTTAGTCCTTAAAAGAGTTTATGACCAAATGATATGCTATTACTAGGACGATAGACATATCAAGTGTAGATCGTTGTGTGCCATATAGGTTGGTTGTCCTCTTAACCAAGGAGTATGAAGATACTGGTATGGCATGCAGGTGAAATATAGGAGTACATTTCACTGAAAGTGACCAATTCTAGAGCACTCTGCTATCAAGGATCAGTCCAAAGGGATATGGGTATAAGTGTCCCTCCGATCTGAAATCACCATGGTGACTTGCAAGCAACTCACTGTGCTTTGATGTCGAATTACCTAAACTTTTAATTCATGATCAGAAGGTTTCTGGACACAGTCAAGTACTTGTGAAGTCGGTGCGTGAGTCAAAATAAAATTGATCACTCTAAAAGATTGGAGAGAATGCTTTGTGTTTTAATTTAGTAAGATCTTGGCCAGGGCAATCCTTGTGAGGAGTCATAAGATTTATCAGGTTGAGACATATAATGGATGTACTATTAAGAGTTGATAGTTTAAACTCTAAGTCATCCTAGCATCAAGAGTCAAAGGGATGAATTATATGATAACTATATCCAAATAGGTTCTTAAGTATTGCTTTGCATACATTCGGCCTATCCAAACGTTGGGTATCATTACTAGATGGTTACTTCGATTGGTACAAGAATCAGTTTCTATGCTACTGGCTTAGGTTCGAATCTATGAGGTCACACACATTAAAAATTTCTCTCCAATCATATGGCTAATCTGGTGAAGAGTCCTACTAGACGAGACTCTGTTGAAGAGTCCCAATGGATGGAGACTTTAGTGAAGAGTCCCACTGGATTGGGACTCTGCTGAAGTGTCTCAATGGATGGGGACTCTACTGAAGAGTCTCACTAGACTGAGACTCTGCTGAAGAGTCCCACTGGACGAAGGCTCTACTGAAGAGTCCCATTGGATGAGGCTCTACTGAAGAGTCCCACTGGACGGAGACTCTGCTGAAGAGTCCCACTAGATGGGGACTCTAGAGAAGAGTCCCATTAGACTTGGACTCTATCATTAATGGAGGATTAATTAGAATTAGATCATTAATTAGCTCAATTTGATTGAGCATTAAAGTATGGATCAAGTCTGATTGAATTGGATTTAATCAGGTCAGATCTGATTAGGTTATGAGATGACTTAATCGATAAGAGAGAAATGATCCTAATTTGATCAGATCTATGGCTCAATTAATTTATTGATTTGATCAAATTTAATTGAGATTATAGGAGCCTAATTAAATTAAATTTATCATATTTATTTGGATCTAATTGGATTGGGTTTGAAAGAAATCTAATTGGTTAAACCTTAGAGTCCCAAATAAATAGGACTCTATCCCTTGCACCATCAAAATTATCTCATGCCTTTTTCATCACACAAAATTAGTTTATACATGAAAAACTAAAAATAACTCTTCTTTTATCACCCATTAAGGATTAGAATTGATTGGTTTTGATTAGAATTCAAATTAGTTTGAATTTCAACTTAAAATCTTATCCATATCCTCCCACACGTCAGTAATTTTTGAAGGTGCCCATTATGTATGAGAAAAAAGAGTCTTCTCAATTGATTTTTATGCCTAATTTTTTTTGATAAGTCTCTCTTTAAGTTAGATAAGTGTGAGAAAAAGTTAGAGTCAAATTAAAATTCAAAATGGTTTGAATTGCAACAAACTCCAGCATTTATCCTATCTTATCTGGTTTGTGCAACAACCATAAAAGGCCATAATTTTGTGCACAAAAAAAAGAGCTTTTTACTGTGAGATACCAGAGAGAAAGAGAGTCAAAAATACTTCATTAGGATGTAAGGATTGGGTGGGTTTCCTTCCTTCTTGGCATGAATAAAGAAGAGACTGATCTCCTCTCAGGTGAGCGACCTAGAACTGTTCTTGAATTTTAGGTGAGAGAAAAATGATAGAAAGAGTCTTCATCAGATTTTCTCTACCATCCAGCATCTTCCTCTATTCCATCTTCGACATCAGAACGGTCTAAGGTGATCAAAAAAAGAGATCAAACCAATTTACCATCAGAAGCCGACTGCACGAGCTAGCACTCCTGCGGAGGGCTGGTCGGTCCGAGGACTTCGTGTGGACCATCCGTAGAGGTCGGACGTTTGTGCAGATGTGAGAGACCAAAGAAGACTTTCAGATCTATATTCTCAATTATGGAGTTTGACTACCCACGCTCAGGTATTGGGTTTGGAACCCTTGTAGTGGTAGATTAGATCTATCACTAATTGCTGTTCTTGTTCAAATGCTTGTCATTTTAGATTCAGATTTTTATGCATATAAATTCATATCATCGATCTATTTGTTAGAGTTTTAAAATTAAATCTTATGCATATATTTATAGATTAAATAGTTTAATCTAATATTTTTTCATTAAAAAATTTTAAAATGTATGCATGAAACCCCTATGCATTCTTACAGTGGTATCAAAGCCACGGTTCGATATGACATGATATTATATGTAATTAGATCTATAATTTAATTTAAATTAGATCTGATATATAATATTTAGATCTAAAATTAATTATAGATCTGATCGCACAAACTGATATGAGGTTGTCCTACTGTAAGGTTTACCCCTTATAGTGCAAAGGTTGTCATAGTTTGTGCTGATCTTTATAAAATTTGATTTTAATTGAAGTATATAATTTTATTATAATGATTATTATCTGATTTTGATATGATCAAAATATAATAATCAGATTTGAAATAATTTAGATTAGATCTAAATTATTTAGATTAAATAATCTGAGTAGTGAAATAATTGGATCGAGTTTGTCACCAGGCCGTCTGGTCATAGGAGATAATAGAGATTAGATCTCTCTTTTTCCATTCAATTGGATCCTCTTGTAGGGGTACCATTGTGACTATATCCTATGAAGATGAATGCAAAAGAAATTTATTTTTTCAAAATTTTAAGATTGTGTATATAATACATTGTATGAAAAGTAGTTGCATCTAATCTATGCAATAAAATCTAGAATCATGAACATATTTAGAATAGTTCTAAATAATTTATGATTGATTTTATTACTATTTATGTAGAATTATTTTAATCTGAAATTAATACAATTATTGTAGTTCACCTGTTGAGTCGATTCAGTATTGTTTGGATCGACTCAGGACCCTGGTTAGTCAGTTCAATTTTTATTGAGCTGACTCAATATAACACGCTGAAAATTATGATTAATAGTTTATCATCAATGAGTCAACTAAGTCTCAGAACTTAGTCGATCCATTGTGATGAGAAGGCTCAATCCAAAGATGAGCCGATTCAAGTTTCAA
>KE509717.1:2946-17242 GCA_000441515.1 Elaeis oleifera | reverse complement strand
CTACACTGTAGACTAGAGACTCATCTATCCTGAAGGAAGTGATTTATGCATCAATCTATCTGAATCGATCACCATCCTCATGATGATCTTATGATCGGGAGTATTTAATATTTAAATATATGTCTCTAATTCTCAACACCTTGAGAAAATGTATCGAAAGCTAATTTCATGGATGATTCAAAGACATCACACTTGAATAAAAATAAGCTTGCCTTTTATTGATCATATCAATGTATTAAATATAAAATTATGTCCTAGAGTTATTATAATGTGTCAGCCATATTGGCTTCTTGGACATACATCTAACAGATATCATAACAAACCTACTATGATTTTTGACAGGATATTGACTAAGCATGAAGGAAGGTATATGTAGTGTTTAAAATATTGAGCTACCTTCATTCAAGATTTGATCTATTCTAATTGACTAGAAAATATTAAGATTGATGGGGATCCCCCATTGCTTTTCTTAGAGACCAATAAAAATTGGTCAGGCCAACAAATGGAACCAATTAAATAACCACCACACTTGAAACACTACTAAAATATCAAATGATTAATTAGTTTAAGAAATAGATCAGCTACTGGTTCACAACACTATGACTTAATATAATTTTTATGAGAACTTTAATGATCTCAAGCATATCCTAATTCAATCAATCATAATGATGCACTATTATAGTTGATCTTAACAAACATAACAAGTAATAATGGCATCTAATCATATCTCTAAGATATGAAAATATAATCATACAATATAATTATATCATATCATATCATATGCATGAAATAAAATATTTTTTTCGCAGTTCTTTTCTTAGGATATCACAGTGGCACCCCTATATGCTATAAGAGTATCCTATGGAATAAGAAGAGAGGGTCTATGAACCCTACTTGCTCTTATGATCGGACGGCCTGGTGATGAACCCCAATTCGAATATTAAGCTACTAAGAGAGATTCTATACATACATCATACATTTAACTAAACATATCTCTAAGACATGCTAGGGTTTGGATGTTCACTTGGGTTCAACTCTTGACCCAACTTGAACCAAATCAAAAACTCATGCTTGATCACAATCAAGATAATAATTAATTTTGATTATATAAATTAAGATAGGCTCTGATACCGTTGTTGGGTTCTGGTGGCATAGCAGAAGGGTTAGGTGTTTAAAAATTTTCATTTGAAACACCTGACACACCAAAACCCTAATGCCCAGAAATCATTGACTATATTAATCAAAGTATAATTAAAATAAATTTGGGTTAGAAGAATACCTACAATGCTAATCCAATTTTTATGAGACATCCAAGTGTTCACTCTCCAATAGTAATCTACATAGAAATTGAACCAAAGACAGCGCTCCTCCTTCACCTTGCTTCAAGAGTTCTAGCCCCTAGAACTTGACTAGTCTTATACTGATCAGGTTTCTCCAAAAACCTAACTCAACTCTCTTAGACCTTTCTTTGGACTTCTGATTCTCCTTCTTTATGACCCTTATAACTCTTGTTAGGACCAGATAAGGCTTTGTCTTAAATCCTAAAGCCTTGTCCTAAAATTAAGATAGGTTGTAAGAAAGAAGGGAGAGCTATGGAGAGAAATTGAGAACCTTTTCTGATTGCATCGGACACTCTACACCCTGACCCTTTTATAGCCAACAGAGGGGTGCTAAAAAGGGAGGGACATGCCTCATCCAAGAGGTTTATCTAATCAGATAAGAGTTCCTTCAAGCAGAAGGACTCTTATCCCCGATACGCTGATCTGCACCTGCACCTACACGCGCGACCAGAGAAGGGCTGTTTTCACATCCCTTCTCAAATAAAAAAAATTCACAAAAATTCATGTGGATAGGGGACTCAATTTTGATCCAAAAACCTAATAAGGTGATAAAATTCTTATGGAAGGATGCTATCCTCGCACCTCTTCACGTAGTTCAGATCACCACACACATGCACATGCGAGGAAGTTTCTAGCATCCGTTTGGCCATCTAATAAGTCTGAAAAAATTTTAGAAAAATCATAAAAATAGCTTATCAAATATAAAATATTATAAAAGAAATATTTAATTTGAAAGTATTTGATCAGGAGAAGGACTCTCCAAACCGTGGAGAAATGTGATGCTTCATCCCGCATGTATGAGAGACCTTCAATTTTCCAATTTTTATCCACCCAAAATTCAAAAAAAATACATATCATACTTTGAGATATGCACCAGAGGAAGGAAGGTGATGTGGGATACACATGCATCTTAATCCTATGCCAGAAGGACTCCTCCTTTTGCTCACGTCAACACGTGCATGCAAAACCTGTTTTGCACCAAGAGTCCTTCACAATTTGGACTCTTCATATATGGTGTTAACATGGGATTAGATGCCTCATTTTGGGCTGCTTCTAGGTGGCACAACCTGACCCAAATATCCACCAAATTGGGCTAGCTAATTAGCAAGGGATGAGACCAAATTGATCTCCAAAGGAGCTTGGGTTTCCACACGTGCTAGCATGCTTACTAGAACCCTGATTGAATCCAAAATTTCAATCGACCTTTTCAAAGGATCTTTGGCCAATTTTTATATGTGTGTGACTCATTGGGTTCCACATCTAGTCAGTAGTAGGTCCAGGTGCAAGTTGACCTAATTTGATTAAACTTCAATCTAACTGATTTAAGTCCAATCGAGCTAATCCGAGTTCAACAATTAGAATCATTTCTAATTGACGATTGAATTAAACTCTTTAATTCGATCAGACCTACAAGTCAAGATTGACATCTAACAATATATCATGATTACACATAAGATATAAAATTTGATAAAAATATCAAATATACTCTTCAGTGGTAAGTTACCGTGCAATTCAATCATTCGATCATTCCTACACTCTGAATATTTTCATGAGTATAGAACCATGTCAAACTCAAACACATATTCATGTCGATTCTCAATTAACCAATGATGACTCCAATAAAGAAGCATTAGAAACTCTTTCTAATCTCCTTCTTGCTTTTGGCCAAAAATTTTTTTTGAGTCATCTAGGGAGGAGAATACACAGGATGCGATCTCCTCTTACTAGGAGTGATCGATTCCATGTTAACCTACTCACAACCTTTATACACACTCCACCATATCCAGAACATCCCATACATATCTTAATGTCATGCTTGGGTATGAACCAAATATAGGTTCTTGTGCACAAGATTCTATGGTGATCTCAGATCTAAGGATCACTTGCACAACTTCTACTTAGAGAACCATCTTTGACATGCATGTAAAGCTTCCATAAGATGTTCCCTTTCATCGAGTCAATTCAGTGGACTTATTTTCAAATGAGCACCCACATCCTTGTATTAGTATTTGATACACAAGTGGCTAGTGAGATCTGCCACCCTCTCCATCGAGCATACATAGAATGTGTCAGTCTATCTGAAACATTGATCCCCAACTCAATGCTCCTACGATCAGAAATATTTAAGATTAAGATTTTAAGATTTCAGGTCTCACTAGCATGACCCATTCATATCTCCTAAAATCATTGTCGTAATCTTTGAAATTTATCATAATCTTAGACATAGTAAGATGTAGTTAAAATGATAAATCAATACCTCATTTTATTAATAAATATTATTCATGAGTTAGAAAATTACAAAGAAAAGTTCCATCGTAACACACTTACAATTGGCTTATAGGGCACTCTTCTTTCATTTGATTCGAATCAAATTCAAATCAGAAAAGAGAAAAGGATAATGGCTCATCATGAGTGCTGCCCACCCCTCTCTGTGCCCTCCTTTCTCATGCCCAAAATATTTCACACAAAACTTATTTTGCATTAAAGGGATGGCGTGGGACCTAGGGCATGTGCAAGGGAGAGGGTTCCAATTGGCAGGGACTCTTCGTTTCTAATTTGATTCTAATTCAAATCAGATTTGGTTTAGACCCAATGATAGAAAGGAACCTAATCTAATTAGAAACATAATCACCTCAATAAATTCTAACCCACTTAGAATTAACTGTATCCAAATCTTGATCAAATCAAGAACAAATTTCTCTTACAATTAGGCTTGATCTAATCAATCCTAATCCAAGTCAAACTGAATCCAATTCTATTAAATTTGATACGAACCTCTTTGCTTAATCTAATTGAGTCAATTAGCAATCTAATTACTAATAAATCTTCTATTAATAGTAGAGTCTCAATCCAGTGAGACTCTCCTCTAGAGTCCCAATCAGTGGGACTCTTCAGCCATCCGATCAGATCGAATCTTCTAATGTGTGTGATCCCATAGGTTCAAACCTAAGCCGATAGCATAGGAATAAATTTTATACTAATTGATGTAACCATCTAATAATTGGATGCACGTCCGGATAGATCGAAAGATTGTAAAGCAACATTCTAGAACCTACTGATGTATGGTTACCATATAATTTATCCCTTTGACCCTAATGCCCAAGGTGACCTAGGGTTTAACTGTCAACCCTAAAATAGTCAACTACATTATATTTCAACCTTTCAAATCCATCATATGGATTATCCTGGCCAAGATTTTACTAAATTGAAATACACTGATGCATTAACTCCTACTTATTCAAAGAGATCAATCCCATCTTGACTCACGCACCGACTTGATAAGTACTTGACTGCACCCAAAAACTTTCCATTACTGAATTAAAATTTAGATGATCTGGCATCAAAGTACAGTGAGTTGTTTATAAGTCACCGTGGTGATCTTAGATTGGAGGGATACTTATACCCATACCCTTCGCGAGCTACTCTTGATAGTAGAGTGCTCCACAATTGGTCACATTCGATGCGAATGTACTACATTCCACCTGCATGCCATACCAGTATCTCTACACTTCTTGGTTAAGAGGACAACCAACCCATACGACACATAATGATCTATACTTGATATTGCTATCATCCTATTAACAGCATATCATTTGGTCACGAACATATTTTAAGGACTAAATGATAAATCCTCCTTTGTCGATTAAATATAGTCCTAAGAACATCATCACAACATAGAAGTTCAAAAAGATGGACAAAATATGATGAAAAGTTAATAATTTTATTAATAAAATTATATATAATTTATAAATATAAGCACAATCATCAACAGACTGATGATTGACTTTGAGACATAATTTTCAATATCTTCTCCACCGACTGATTGTCCATAGTGTTCAAATTGACCACTTTTTAGACTAGATGAAGGTGCTCTAGTAGAGAAAGTCTCCACCTAGATTATGGATATGGTCCATGCTAAGATACAAAGATACAGTTCAGAGGCTATATCATTGCTCATAGAGGAGACTGCCAAGTCAATTCAGGCTATCACTACTGTGAGAGTAGATCGGGACCAGCCATCCGGAGATATTAGACCACCCTCACCCTCTTAGCCTGGACCTTCTACCTAGGACTCTACTGACTCACTCTCTTAGGATGCTAGGATTCATATCTTAGAGCATTAGTGCCCCTAGAAGTCCACTTTTGATAAATAAAGCTCTCATGCATTTTGGATGTTTTTGATATTTACTCTCTCTGCAATCACTTTTTGGTAATTAATAAAAATTTAATCTTTCATAAAAATTCGATGTGTTTGATGTGATTATTTGTTTGATTTATTAAAAATTTACTTTGCTTATAAAATTAAGGGGGAGAAAAATATGCTCTTATATTTTCTTTTAATGAATATGCATAATTCAGAAGAAAAAGAGAAAGAATTAAGAAAATAAATTTCTAGCATTAACTCTTAAAAATAAAAGAAAACTAATTTTTGATCTTAAAAGAAAATCAATTATATATTGCTTGATTTGTCCATTCATACTTTGCATAGTTTGATCTTGACATCATCTTTTGACAATTAATTGGTATTAAGTTAAATTTAAAAATATTTTGCTCAGATTGATTATTATCAAAAATAAATTTGACAAATATTCTTTTTAAATCTCTAATTCGTATGAAGAAAATTTTCAAACAACTTACTATTTGGTTTGACTTTCAAATAATTGATGTAAAGAAGA
This sequence comes from Elaeis oleifera, assembly GCA_000441515.1. NCBI lineage: Eukaryota > Viridiplantae > Streptophyta > Magnoliopsida > Arecales > Arecaceae > Elaeis > Elaeis oleifera. The sequence continues at coordinate 11,226 of KE509717.1, read as the reverse complement.
TTATTTTTACAATTGGTGTCAGACAATCTACGTGTTGTGCAAGATCCGGTACCATGTATTGCAGTAGGAAGAAAGAAGAAACAAAACAAGAAACGTCGTATAAATATCTGGATCGGCCTCAAGCCTACCTCTACGAGGTGTGCAAGCTTCACTATGAGAGAATAAAATACAACAATATAAGAAAACTTACCACTCAACCCTTGTACAAGAATTTTTAATAAGAAATCTCAAAATTCTCATAAAAGCTCTCTTAAACATCTCTTGAAGCCTTTCTGCACCTCCAAGATGTCACTAGCTATCCAACGCAACAAATGACTCGTCAATCAAAGCTATATAAGCTTCAGAATCTCTAAAATAGTGTTACACTAGGAATAACAAGTTCAAATCAATCTTAAAACCATCTGTGACCATTCGATCATGATCGGCTTGCACCAAAACTATCTGATCGTGCACTACAGCCTCAAATCAAGCCTGATCAGGCTTGAATTGAGTTTCAATTGTTCGATCACGATCGCACATATTCTGGATCATCAGATCATGCACAAATGCCCCTAGACGACACGTAGACCATGTGATCAGTCCATGTGGCCTCCATGGACCACCCAGCACCCTATACTCCATGGTGGATCGTGATAGGGCGCTGGGCTTGGGCGCCGTATACCCGCTGGATCAGCCCACATGCGCACCCACACTGGGCTGCGCACTCCTACGATCGCACGCATTCGTCGGCCCGACTGTGCCACTACCGACCTGCCATCGGCCTTCACTACCTCGTGGGTCATGCCATTTGAATCGAGCCTTCTTTCGTGCGTATCTTCACTGTCTGGAATCCATTTGGACTGTTCTTGGACTCATTGGACTCCATTCATTATCTTGGACCTCATTTTGGGCTCAATGTGGATCAAATCTTGAGACATCAAATCTCAATAATCTATACCTCGACTTGATATTCAGCCTCCATCTGTCTCTAAGAGCCTGTGATCCATCTCGCCCCTACGTCCTGGGGTATGCCTGCTATCTCATAGATGGGCAAACATGGGAGTCAAGCTAGGCTGCTCGATCCTACCTCCATCATGGGTTGTGTCCACTCTAACGAAAGATCTACTCAAGAAAATCTCCTATGGTAATAAAAATTTCACTCTGCAATGTCACCTCTTGTCCTCTCGAGTCTCCCATCTAGTGCTCAATCCACCTCTATCTGGAGCTCTAGCTCGCTCTGAGCTCCTCTTAGCTCCTGAAGCTTCATCTTGTACTAGACTTCCTATCAGATAGTAATATCCTCTCATCCTCTTCTTTTCTTTAGAATAAATCTATCACCATACAACACGTTCAGGATTCCTCCACCTGCTATCGTCCTATAGCCTTTCGAATCTAGTCTACTCAGTGAGATAAGATTCCACCTGAAATTAGATATGTATTGGACCTCCCCCAATCTCCTCACTATACTATTATGTATCCTCCAACTGACCATCTCGATGCCTCTAATCGTATAGCTCAAACTATCCGACAGATAAACAGTGCCCTCACTGCTCTTCAAGAAGTCAAACTGCTCTTTCTACAATATACATGATGGGTGCATGCAGAATCTAAAATTCACTGCTGAGAAGAAGTAGATACCTCATCAGATATCTTTAAGACATCATCCTCTGACTCTCTACTAGCCGTCGTTGCAGTATACCTCATCCGATCCCTGAGTTGAGGACAATCTTTGGCTAGATGCCCAACTCATCACACTGATAATATCTGGTCTTGCTCAAGTCCCTCATCTTGGACTTGGATCATCCTCGTCGCAGTCTCCTGTCGCTCCATCTACCACCTCTTGCTCTTCCAGAAACTGCCAAAACTGAGCTACCACCCAGGCTTGAAGCCGAATTCTCCAACCTGAGAACCTTGTTTTGAAGAATTACTATGGTGACCTCATCCATCTTGATGGTGCCCTTCTCCACTAGAAGAGCAGTCACTAAAGACTCATACAAAGGGAGAAGCGACACTAGCAAGACCAGCATTTTGATCTTCTCAATTTTCTTGCCAACGTTGAGGAGGTCAGTGAGGATCTTCTGAAAGTGGCTAAGATGCTCCTGCATGTTCTGTCCCTCAGTCATCTACAGCTGATAGAACTGTCTCTAGAGAAAGAGAGTATTGGTGACAGACTTCATTATGTACAACTCCTCGAACTTCGACCACAGTACCATCAAAAAAGACTCACAAAGCACATGGATCACCATCTCATCTACTAAAACAACAAATCGTACTTATCATCTACATCTGGAGCCACCTCCAATTCTGCACCTCCATGATAGTCGGCTTCTCCTCGTATAGAAGAGCATCGATCAACCCTTGTTGATAAGCACGTCCTTCACTCTCGCTTGCCACAAGAAGAATTACTCTTCCCATCAAGTTGGTTGATCTCCATCTTGATTGTGCTTGTCTTCTCCATTTTCTATCTCGATCACCATCGCTATAACTTACTCTCTAGTACCATCTTGCTCTGATATCAATTATTATGCAGGATTCGATACCACTCATTGTAGTAGAAAGAAAAAAAAATAAATAAGAAAATAATACGAATACATGGATCAACGTTAAGCCTACCTCTACGAGGCGTGCAAGCTTCACTATGAGAGAATCAAACACAACAATACAAGAGGAACTCACCACTCAATTCTTGTACAAGAGTCTCTCAATAAGAAGCTCCAAATCTTTACAAAAGCTCTCTTAAAATTCTCTTAAAGATTTTCTGCACTTTTAGGATGTCACCAGCTATCCAACACAACAAACGATTCATTAATCGGAGCTATATAGACTCCAGAATCTCCAAAATAGTGTTACACTAGGAATACTAAGTCCAAATCAATCCTAGAACCATTTGTCACCGTCACACTAGAGGCATCCGATCACGCACTATAGCCTCAGATCCAGCCTGGTCATACTCGGATTGAGTTTCAGCCATCTGATCACAATCGTACATGATCTGGACCGTCGGATCGTGCACAAATGCCCCTGGACTATGCATAGATCGCGTGATCGGTCCGTGGGGCCTCCATGGACCACCCAGCACCCTGCAGTCCTGGTGGACCATAATAGGGCACTATACCTAGGCACTCGTGTGCTCGTTGGGCCGACCCGCATGTGTGCCTGTGCTGGGCCATGCGCTCCTGCATGTATGCGCGCATCCGTCGGGCCCACCTCTACCACCTCGTGGGCCATGCCACCTGCTCCGAGCCTTCTTTCGCATGTATCTTTGCCATTTGAATTTTGTTTGGGCTGTTCTTAGGCTCGTTGGACTCTGTTTGTCATCCTAAACCTCGTTATGGGCTCAGTGTAAACTGAACCTTGAGACATCAAATCTCAACAATACTGTTATCTTGTACTCCTTTGCTTTATCATTTGATAAAAGAAAAGAATATTTCATCTTAAATTTATTTTGCTCTGATACATTCTCGATATGATATTATTTGAGACAAATTAAAAAATTGATATATTTTTAAACTTAATTAATTTAATCTATTAAAAAAGGAAGAGATAATTTTTTTTGAAAAGCTAATTATATCTTATGCTTGATTTGGATACTCCAAATTCCTAGTATTGAAAAGCTTTATCTCTCTTGAATTTTTAAAGCTTAATTTGAGAACTTATTCTTTTCATCTTTCTCATTCAAAAAAGGAGAGAAAAGTTTTTAAATCTATATTGTTTATAAATTAATATGTGTATATTTGAGTTTGAGTTGATTTTGATGATCATTTTTTTAACTTTCTTGTACTTTTTGATGCTATCAAAAGGGAGAGAAGGTATATTGAGTATATGCTTGAATTGCTTGAGTTGATCACATGCTTGAGATGTTTGAAATGATCATTTGTTTGTTTGAGATAATCATATAAAATGAGTATTATTTAGATGCATGCTCTCTTGAATATCATGTATCAAATGCTTAAAATCTGAATTTAAGATGAATTGAATCATTTATGAAGTATATACTTACAAGTGTTCACTTTTCACTTCATGATTTATGTTGGCAAATTAATTGAAATACATTATGTTTTATTGCATATATACTCAAAATTTTGTCATCATCAAAAAGAAGGAGATTATTGACTCTATGATTGATTTTGATAATTACCAAACTTCAAGTAATTATAATAGTAATCATGTATTTCAAAGATGGATGTAGGAGTTTTCAAGTGCTTAAAATTGAGAATTTAGCCATAGGACAAATCCCCTTAAGAAAGCTAAGTCAATGCAATCCAATGAAGAAATAACCAGTTTCTGACTTAGTAGAGTCAACCCCAAAAGCATTGGAGCTGATCTCTAAACTGAAATGACAGAAAAAAGAAAGAAAATTGAGTTTCAAAAAGTTTAGGAGTCGACCCCTGAGAATGGCGAGTCGACTTTGGTATGCTGAAGTTCACTGGCATGATTAATGAGTTAATTTGTATGAAGAAAAAGTCGACTCTCTCAATGAAGACAAAAATCTATATTTGTGGGGCTCTTACTTGAGTCGACCCCTGAAGAGCTTGAGTTGATCCCTGGACTGGTCGAGTCGGCTCATAAATATGGTGAGCTGACTCTCTTAGAAATACAAATACAAATTTTTGGACCTTGAGGCTGAGTCGACTCTTGAAGCAATCAAGCCCATGAGTTGACTCCTGAGGTATTCAAGTCGACTCCTGAGGTATTCGAGTCGACTTTTGATATTGGAAAACTATAATGGCTAGTTTTTCTGTATTTCTTCAATGGATATTTTACGACTCCAATAGCTAGTCCAAGCATCCTAATGATTAAAACTTATTCTCCAATCACTTCCAAGCTTACAAAAGGCTAGAGAATCATTTGAGAAGTAGAAAGAAGGGATAAAAGAGTGAAATACTTATTTTGAGAGCATTCATTGAATATCATTAAGGAAGAGAAAAGAGAGGGAAGCTGTGCACATAATTCAGTGAGCATTCAAGAGTAATTCATTCTACCTTTAGCTACATTCTCTCAAGTATCAAGAAGAGAGTTTAAGCTTCATTTAAGCAACTCATCACCGACTTCTTTATGCTTTAAAAGAGTTTTATTTTCTATTTCTTTTGTGCTAAAACTCTTATTCATTGTATTCCTGGGTCTTTTTTCAAGTTTTTTTGGGATGAAGAAACTTGGGTTACGCTTGTTCAAGTCTGAAATTAGATTTGTAAGGTTGCGGTTGGTAATCCCATAAAATCGAGTTGATTGAAACCTAAAAATAATCGGTATAAAATTTTGGTTGGTGTCCCAAAAATTAAATGAGTTTGTTTGTAAGCCTTGGTAAACAATATTCTGTAATCGAGCTAATTATAATAGAATTCTCAAAAAAAGTTATGGAGAGTAGATGTAGATGAGGGGTTACACTGAACCACTATAAAATTATGTGTCTATATTATGCCATTCCTTGCTTGCTTTACTTTGCTTTGCATTATTTTAAGTCTTGCATTACTTCCTTTATACCTTAATTTCATTGCAGCAAATTACATGCACCTCACAATTACTCATGTTAGTTTAATTTATAGCATATTATTGTTTAAGATTAAATTTCATAAAGTTTTTAAAGAACCCAATTTATCCCTCCTCCCTCTTAGGTTGTTGATGAAGGGAAGCATGGTAGTTTTATGCATGTATTTTAAAATTTACAACAAAATATACATAAATTAAATAATTTAATCTACAATACTTGCATAGATCAAATCTAAAATTACTATACAAGATCCATGACATAAACTAATATGCATGTATGTAAATCTGAAATCTAAAATTCAGCAAGTATGGATCATATCTATATGTAATTAGATCATATCTAAATTATATTTAGATCATATCTAAATATGAATTAGTTTTTTAAAGAATAAGTATCCTACAAGCCAATCACAAGGGTTATGTGATGGGATTTATTCATATATTCTTCCAATTCATGCAAAGACATTTGTTATTGATATAAATAAATATGAGGCATTTTTTATTCATCATTTCAGTTGCATCTTTTTATATTAAGGATTATGATGAACCCCATAGATTAGGATAATGGTTTTTGAGGACATGAATGGGTCATGCCTGTGAGATCTAAAATCTTAAAATCCTAATCTTAAATATTTTTGATCGTAAGAATATTGAGTCGGCGATCAATGTTCGGAAAGACTAGCACATCCTTTGTATGCTCGATAGAGAGGGTGGCTGATCTCACAAGCCATTTATGTAGGGATACTAATACAAGGGTGTGGGTACTTATTAAGAAATGAGTTTGCTAAATTGACCCATGATCAGAGAATATCTTATGGAGTCTTACTTACATGTCAAAAGATAATTCTCTAAGTGGAAGATGTGCAAATAGTCCTTAGACCTGAGACCACCATAGAATCTTGTACATATGAATTCATATTTTGGTTCACACTCAAACATGATATTAAAGTATATACGGGGTGTTTTGAATATGGTGCTGTGTACGGAGGTTGTGAGTAGGTCAACAAGGAATTGATCACTCTTAGTAAGAAGAGATGACATCCTACGTATTCTTTCTCTTGATAAACTCAGGAAGACTTTGGCCAAAGCAAATGAAGGTTAGATAGGGATTCTAATGCTTCATTAGAGTTATCATTGATTGATAAAGAATCAATAAAATATGTGTTGAGTTTGATATAATTCCATACTCATAAACATATTAGGATGCAGGATGATCAAAGGACTAGATTGCATAGTAACTTACCACTGAAGGGATATTGGTTTTTCCATCAAATTCTACATCTTCTAGGTAGTCATGATACAATGATAGACGTCAATCTTGACTTGTGATTTTGATCAATTAAAGTTTATTTGATCACAAATTAGATAGGGTTCTAATTGCTGAATTCAGGTTAGGATGTTTCGGACCTAAATTGATTAGAAGGGTTCTAATCAAATTTGATCCACTACCATATGGACCTACTGCTAGCTAGATGAGGGACCCAATGGATCATACACAAAAGAGACTAATCAAGGATCTAATTGGATTAGATTAAGTTTGCAGAGTTAACATGCTAGCACATGTTGCAAACACTAGCTCCTAGAATCAAATCGATTTCTATTTCTGTTCTAATTTGAATAGAATTAAGTTAATTAAGCTCATGATTTATTAGGATCTAATTTAGATTAGCCAAATGTTTGCACCTAATTGAATTCCTCTTATTTGGTTTGGCCTAATTGGATTGGGTTAGCTTTGACTTGGTGTTATGGATAGATATGGACTAAAGAGTCCATGTGGTTATGGACTCTTAACCAAACACCCACGCCACCTTATTTTGAATTTTTCCATGACCTAAAGAGCTAAATGGCACCTCCAATATAAGCCCTTGGATGGCATGAGGTGCTGATCTGTGGTGGAGAAGGAGGGTGCTACAAATTGTTGCTACACGACTCTTCAGAAACACCAATAAAAGATCGTGTAAACTCCTTCTGCTTTAAGTCTCTTAGGCACCACTTATATCAGATAATCTTTTGGTTTTATACATTTAAGGAAAGAGTTTTCATATGCAAAAATCTAAAAATAATCTGATTAACGAAAGGATGCTTATCACATCTTTTATTAGGTGGGCGCGGGAGAAAATAAAACATCGTATCTGATAAGAGAGTTTCACTTGCAAAAGGATTCTTATCAGATATGACTTTTTCTCTATTTAGGATGTGGAAAGACCTCTGAAATTTGATTTGGAGTGTGTGGATTGGATAACAACCGTTGATAGGCGTCTCCACGCTAATTATAAATAGCGTGGAGTCTCCGGTGTTTTGGCATTCAGAAGTCTATCTCTTCTTTCTTACATTCATCTCTAGTTTGTCTAATTTCTTTCTTCCTTCCCTTGTTAGGACAAGTCCAAATATAATAAGAGCAAGTCCGATTTAGGACAAGGGCTTAGGAAGATAGTAAAGGAAGACAAAGAGAAAAGAAAGGTAGAGAAAGACAAGCCAAGGGAGGAGGGTGTTCAATAAAAACACAAGAGGAGTGTTGTGCAGCCCAAATTAGTGAAGAAAAGTCTTGAAGGAGCTTGTGTCTTGATCCAGTTTCTGTGTGAATCACCATTGGAGGGCGAATGCTTGGGCGCTTAATGGAAGCTCTGTCAAAAATTTTTTGAATTTAGCGATACAGGGATTCTTCTATATCTTCTGTAGTGTCATGTATGTTTAGATATATGATTGTTAATCACCAAGGAGGTCTTGACTTAGGGTATGATAATTATGATTTCATTATGGAAATTATAAAATTCATACTTCCACTATGCTATCATAACCCAACAGTGGTATCAG
>KE509716.1:1756-12596 GCA_000441515.1 Elaeis oleifera | reverse complement strand
ATTCATCCATTAAATCATTAAAGAACTTCAAATAAATCATCAAATATAAATTCGAAAGAGTTTTCATAATATACCTCATCATCAATAGTCATGAGACATAAATTTGCCACGTCCTCTTCCTCATCCGAACTAGAGATGTCACATCTCCCCAAATATCTAACAATTGCACTCTTTTTGCTCCTTCTAGAGTTCTTCTTGAGTAGGGGACAATCTGGCTTGTAGTGTCCCCTCTTATTGTACTTGTAGCAAGTGATATTCTTTTTTATTTTCTTCTTTACTTTCTTTCTTCTTCAACTCTTTCTTCATGAGGAACTTTTTGAATTTTTATGTAAGAAGCATTATGTCCTTATCTTCATCTTCACTCTTTCTTCTTTTTAATCAACTTCCTTCGACCCATCATTTCTTCTATATTTGTCGTTGACTTAAAGGTGATGGTCCTCTTCTTTTTATCTCTTCTTCCTCCACCTTTTGAGCCATGTTCAACTCATGAGGCATGAGTGAACCAATCAACTCTTTCCTGGACAACTTGATGCGATCCTTAGCTTCTTGTATCACTGTCACTTTGGCTTCCTATGTCTTTGGCAAGCTCCTCAAAACCTTGCAAACAAGCTCATGGTTAGTGTATTTCTTGCCAAGATCATCTAATACATTAATAATATCGGTAAATCTCAAGAACATATCAGAAATAGACTCATATTGTTCCATCTTGAACAATTCACAATTATGATCAACAAATTAATTTTAGATTCTTTAACTTGGCTTGTTCCTTCATGAGTAATTTTAATTTATCCTAAATTTTTTTGCTGATGTGCAAGTGGATATTCTATTAAATTCATTAGCATCAAGTGCAGAATACAAAATATTTATGATCTTAGCATTTAGCTCAATCATTTTCATATCATGCACATCCCAATCTGCTTCGAATTTGGGGACATTAGCACCATCTACTCTAATTATGGGAGTGTGTGAGCCATTGATCATAATTCTTCAAAGTTGATAATCTAGTGCTTGAATAGAAATGTGCATGCGTGTTTTCTAATAGGTGTAGTTTGTGCCGTTAAAGAGTGATGGTCTAGATGTGGATTGGCCTTCGGCAAATGACGAATCAATCAAGGTTGCCATGATGTTTTGCTCAAGATTGCTAGATCAACAAATAATATTAGAGCACCCACTCTGACACCACTTGTTGTTCAGAAAGATAGTAACCCAAGAGAGGAGGTGAATTGGGTTCTTCAAAAATTTTAACTAAATCAACAATCTAAATAATGATGTGCTTTAATTTAAGTTATCTTAAGTGATTGTGGGTGTATGCAATTATGATACAGTGGAATTGAAATAATAGAAGTAAGAATGTAAAGCACTAATTAAAAGCAAACACACAAAGCACAATACAAAGATAAATATTTTATAGTGGTTCAGTACAATCCCACACCTACATCCACTCCCTAAGATTCTCTTGAGAATTTTACTACAATCAATGCGATTATAGCATGTTTGTTTTACTTGAAATCACAAACAAATCTAGTTGATTTTTTGGAATCACCAACCACAACCTATACACCAATTATTTTCAAACTCACAATCAATCCAGTTGGTTTTATGAGATCACCAACCATAACCTATACACCAATTATTTTTTGGGCTCACAATCAATCTAGTTGGTTTTATGGAATCACTAACTATAATCTAACAAGTTCAATTCTAGGCTTGGATGGGCGTAATCTCCAAGTTTCTTTCGTCCAAAGAAACTTGTAAAGAAACAAAATATAAGATATAATTTTCAGCACAAGTAAAACAAAATAGAAAAGAACTCTTTGAAGCTCAAAGAAGTGGCTATGAAATGGCTCTTTTGAAGTTTCACTTTTCTTCAATTGATTCTTGAAAGGATGTAGAAAATATTAGAGAAGATCACTCTTTGAAAGGCTCTCAAATCTATGCACTTAATCTTTTCTTTTTTTTCTTTCAATGGTATTCAATGAAGCTCACAAAAGTGAATGTTTACCTTTCAATCCCACTAATCTTGCTTTCCAAATTGCTTCTCTAGCTTTTAATAGGCTTTATATTGATTGAAGAATGAGTTTTGGATGTTGGGAGGCTTGGACTAACCATTGCGGTGAAAATTAGCCATTAGAATAATTCTGCACACTTCTAAAAATTCTGTAGAACTAATCGTTGGAACTCAAGTTGACTTGGATTGGACTCGAGTCAACTCAGATTGGGCTCAAGTCTATCTTCCCAAAAACACACCTCTCTATCTTTTTCTGCAACGTTTGCTTGAATAATTTGAGTTGAGTCAAACTATTGCTCTAATTTCTACAAGTCCACTCGAATTTCTGAGTCTCCTTGAATTTTCTATCTTTTTTCTTTGAGTCGACATGGATGGCACTCCAGTCATGCTGACTAAACTTTAGCATGCCAAAAATTTTTTTCTTCTATTTTTAACTTGAGTCGACTTAGATGAAATTTAAGTTGACTCAGATAATAGCCAACTGAAAAATACTGAATATTTTCTACATAAGTGACTTTTTGACTTCAACTTTTGAGAGCTTCTTCCACCTTGATTTTTATGATCTTTTCCATCATGAAGGCTTCTAAAAACTTCTTGTTTGAGATTTATTTAAGTATATAGAATAATTCTTTTCTTAACTTAGCCTCTTTTGAGAGAATTTCTTCTATGGATAATTTCTTATTTCAATACTTAGAAATTATACATTTACTCATAAATATATGATTAGTAACATAATCACTCAAAATTTTAGAATCATCAAAATCAATCATAGGATCGATAATCAGCTTGTTTAAAGAGCTTTTCTTCTGTTATAAATTTTTTATTTAAATTTTTATAACAAGTTTAAAGGGTCTAAAACTTGTGAGAAGGTTTGATCCAAACCTATAAATTGGATTAGGAGCCTCAGATTAAGGCTTGTAAAGTTTTGATTGGTTAACTTAGGTTAAAGTCAATCAGATTATTTGCAATCCCAATAAACCAACTTGCTATATTCTTAAAATATGGTAAATTTTATGTAAGAGCTTGGAGAGTGGATGTAGGTGCTTATGTTTGAAAATGTGTCCTAAAGTCAATTATCTATCTATAGATGATTGTGAAAAAAAATTTATCTGATCACATTGGATGCCAAAAAGATAGAATAGATTAGCAATTAAAATTTCGTAATATTTATGAATTCTCACCTTAATTCACAGTGAAAAAGAATCAAGATTGAAGAAGCTCCTCGATCAATATGCTTCACAAGATCCAGATGCATAGATCCTTTACTTCGTGTACACGTCAAACTCTGTAGAAGAGAGGGACAAACACCCTCTTCAGAGAGAAGGCAGAAGAACACTTGAGATCTAACCTCAATTCCTTTGAACAGCCCACACGCCATGATAAAAAAAGGGAGGATGCCAAGAGGAGAGACACACCTAGTGATAGGTGATGCCTAAGAAGAGGGGACGCCCACACTAAAGGATCTCCATGCCAAGCCTAGGATTAATTTATTGTTTCTCTTCTCCACACCCGTCCTTATATAGGTAAAAAGTTCTAGATCAAATCAAACTCATTTGGATGCAAGAAAAGGACATTCTATGTTTGAATCAAATCCAAACTCCCTAAAATATAAAGAATCCTAATCCAAGTAGGAGAGGTGCCTCCCTTCATTATGGCGCATGCATAAGGGGAGAGGGTTGTTTCCAGCTTATTTCCAACCGACTAGATTGGCCCACAAGGAGAGAGAATACTTGAAAAAAGTGACTAAGTACATCAAATCAGATTTGGTTTAGATTTAGATCAATCCGAATCCAATTCGAACCAATTTCAAGAAAGCAATTGATCCTAATAATCCAATTAGGATTTTGTCCAATCCAACTTGATAAATTAACCCAATCAATTCTTAATAAATTAAATCCAATTAAATTATATCTAATCTAAAGTAATTAAGACTCAAGTCGAATCTCTCATAATTGCTTGGATCATTGATTTGATTTAATTCATCCTCGAAATCAAATCCGCACCTTATGCGTAGTGCTAGCTGAACATAGTTAGTATTTAATTCTATATAATCTATAATTTAATTTTAATTAAGTTATTTATATGTTCAATCAAGTCTCATATTTCTAAATTGAACATATAAATATTCGATCAATTTTTTCTACATTATTTGACTTTTGTGCGCAACTCTACAAGTTCGAGCACTAAGCCGGTAGCATATGAACTTCTTCCTATACTAATCGAAGTGACCTTCTCGCAATGATACCTAACATCTGGATAGGTCAAATATTTACAAAGTAATATTCAAGAACCTCGACATATGGCTTTTGCATAATTCATCCCTTTGATCCTAATGCTCAAGGTGATCTAGGATTTTAACTGTTCAATCTTAAAACAGTCATCTACATCATATTCAATCTTTCAAATCCATCACATGGATTATCCTGACCAAGATTTTATTAAATTAAAATATAGTGATGCATTAACTCCAATAATTCAAAAGTGTCGATCCTATCTTGATCCACACACAGACTTTGTAAGTACTTGACTGTACCCAATAATCTTTCTTTACTATAATAGAAATACAAGTAGTCTAGTACCTAAGCACAGTAAGTTACTTACAAATTACTATGATGATCTTAAATCTGAGGGACACTTATGCCCATATGTTTTGCGAGTTACAAATTACTATGTACTCTTATATCTCATCTATATACCATACTAATGTCTTCACACTCTTTGATTATGAGGATAACTAACCTATATGGCACACAACGACCTATACTTAATAAATGTCATCATCCTATTAATGATGTATCATTTGGTCACGATTATGTTTAAGAATTATTTGATAAATCCTTCTTTATCGATCATAATATAATTCTAAAGATTTTATCATAATACAAGAGTTCTAATAATAAAGATGTATACCTTATGATGAAAATATCAAAATAATTTTATTCATAGATCAATAATTTATATACAAAATTTAATTATTTATAATAAGCCAATTGATTTTAGGATATAATTTTTAACAACTCTCACTTGGACTAAAATCAATCGAAACAATATCTTATTCCCATCTTCTACTTATGATCATCGAACTCTTTGATCCTAAGAGCTTTAGTGAAGGGGTCGGTCAGGTTTTCTTTTTCGTCAATCTTTTCTAAATTAATGTCACCTCGATCCATGATTTCACAGACAATATGATAGCATCACAAAATATGTTTGGTTCTATGATGGAATTTGGGCTCCTTTGCTTGTGCTATGGCTCCAGTACTATCACAATATAGTAAAACTAGACCATCAAAAGAGGAAACCACTCTAAGTTTAATGATGAACTTCTTCAACCAAACAATCTCCTTTAAAGTATCAAATACTGTAATATATTCCACTTCGCATACTGAGTCAGCCACCATATGTTGCTTGAAATTCTTCAAGCAAATCGCTCCTCCATTCATGATGAAACATAGTCCGACATGCTTTACTATCATCGTGATCTGACTAAAAATTGAAATCAATATATCCCATAAGTTTCAAGTTAGTATCTCCATAAATAAGCCATTAGTCCTTGGTATTTCTCAAATACATAAGAATTATCTTCACAACCTTCCAATGGTTCACTCCTGGATCAGACTGGTATCTACTCACTACTCTTAATGAATAGGCCACATCTGATCTCGTATACGTCATGGCATACATAATCAATCTCACTGTCGAAGCATATGAGATTCTATTCATATGCTCTCTCTCCTGAGGGGTTGTCGGACAATCTTTATTGGAGAGAAAAATTGTTTGGCCTATTGGTAGATAGCCCTTTTTAAAATTTTCTATGCTGAATCATTTCAGCATGGTATCGATGTACGTGGATTGGGACAACCCAAGAAACCTTCTAGATCTATCTCTATAGATCTTCATCTCTAGAATATAGGATGCTTCTTCCAAATTCTTCATAGAGAATTGCGATGATAGCCACAGCTTTACACTTTGCAAAGTTAGAATGTCATTTTTATTAACAGTATGTCATCTACATATAGTATAGGGAAGATGACTATAGAATCATCAGCCCACTTGCAGATGAAGGTCCTCTCCATTCTTAACGAAGCCATACATTTTGATCGTCTTATCAAAATACTTGTTCCAACTCCTAGATGCTTGCTTCAATCCATAGATGGATCTATTTAGCTTGTATACTTTAGATTTTATCTAAGGATATGAACCCTTCAGGCTATATCATATACACCTCTTCTTACAGCTCTCCATTAAGGAAAGTGATTTTGATATCCATTTGTCAGATCTTAAAATCTAAATATACCACTATCGCAAGCATGATTCGGATGGACTTGAGTATTGTCATATGAGAGAATGTCTCATCATGTCAATACCATAATACTGATGATATCCCTTGGCAATTAGATGAGCTTTATAGTGTTGAAAAAAGACAGTTCAAAGAATATATTTTTAAATTTTATAACGAAAGCAGTAGATTAAACTATTTAATCTCCTATACATGCTTTAAATTAGATCTAAACTATCTCTCTAAGGATCTATAACATGAAAATATTGCACAAAAAAATCTAATCTGAAAGAAACACTGTATCGATCACATCGATGCCTTGAATCAGATCTAACACTTAGATCTGATCTGATGAGTTCAAAACCCATTATCTGATCATGGGTCTATGATCACTACTATTGATGCATATGGTAGGAGGTCTTTTTTGATGCTGAGTAGCCATACAGTATGTCCGGCCTCTACAGGTGATCCACTCGAAGCCCCAAATAGATTATCCTTCTTGGGAGTGCTAGCTCACGATGAAGCATTTGGATGGCTGATGGAGACTTCTTTCTTCAGATCAAATAGACACCTCTAGATTAGAAGATAGAACTTTTCAAGGAGGAGATGGCATGGAAGATGAAAAATAGAATATTTTATTTTCTCTCTCACAAAATAGGAACTAGGAAACCCTAGAACCCCAACCCTGGATCTGACTCCTCAATGAGGATCTTCTTTCTCTTTTTTTACACATGGATGCCCACCCCTCTTTTTCAAATCTCTCAACCCTCTCTGAGGTTTTCTCATGCCAAAACTAAAGTGGTTTGGCATACAAAAATTAGCCCTTCTTAATGGTGGCATCCCATGTAGAGTTTGGATGATCTAGTTCAGCTTCAAACAGTCTTTGATCTGATCACAAATTTGAATCAAATTTGAATTCTATTTTAAATCAGATTTAATCTACACATAAGAGACTCAAAAAGGAGGGAAACACAACTAAGATTGGTGCAAAAAAAATTCATGCAAAATTTATTTATGCATGAGAAAGAAGGCTGGTCGGCGGCAATGAAGAGTCCCACAAAACTTGGACTCTTGATTTAAGCTTGATTTCAAACTAATTTGAAGTCAAACTTGAACCAACCAAATTTTGATCCAAAGAGGATCAAAGAAGGCATCACACACCTTCTAGGTGTAAAAAATTCCACATGAAAACCAATTTTATGAATGGAGAAATCAGGGTGCAGTGAAAGGTGGCGCATGGGGTGCTCTTGTTCCATTCAAATTTGAGTTTGTATTCATTTCTAATTAGATTCTTGATCCAACCAAATTAGGTTAGACCTAATTAGATTACTTAATCCAATTAGATAATAAATAATCTTGATTAAATCCTAATCAGATTAGAAATTAATCAAGCTCAAATCAGGAATCGAACACTTTTAGCGATTAGGGCATCTCATAACCTAATCAAGTCAAACCAAATTGAACTTATTCAATTAGATTTAATCCAAACCATAATACTCAATCAAATTGAGATAATTAGTAATCTAATTACTAATCAATCTTTCTATAATTCATTAATAATTATAATTAATTATTATAATTTTACATAAGATTAATCGTCAATTGAATTGATGATTAAATCCTAGAACAATTCTCAATGTTGATCAGCCATATGATAAGTCAAAATTTTTTGAATATAACCCATAGGTTTGAACATAAGCCAGTAGCATAGGAATAACTTTCTAAACTAGATGTTACCATCTAGCAATGAGATCCAACATCCGGATAGGTCGAAAGATTGCAAAGCATCATGCATGAACCTATTGGCATATGGTTACCGTATAATTCATCCCTTTGACCCTAATACTCAAGATGATCAGGAGTTTAACTGTCAAACCTAGATTTATCAACCACATTGTGTCTCAACCTTTCAACTCCATCACATAGATTATCCTGGCCAAGATTTTACTAAATTGAAACATACTGATGCATTAACTTCTACTTATTCAGAGGGGTCACTTCCATCTTGACTCACACACTGATTTTGCGAGTACTTGACTGTATCCAAAAATCTTCCATCACTGAATTAAAATTCAGATAGTCTGGCATCAAAGCATAGTGAGTTGCTTGCAAGTCACCATGATGATCTCAGATCGAAGAGATATTTATACCCATATCCTTTACGAGCTACTCTTAACAGTAGAGTGCCCAGCAGTTGATCATGTTCAATGAAATGTACTCTTACATCTCACTTGTATGTCATATTAGTGTCTCCACACTGTTTGGTTACGAGGACAACCAACACATATGACACACAATGACCTACACTCGATAAATGCTATCATCCTAGTAATAGCGTATCATTTGGTCATGAACTTATTTTAAGGATTAAATGATATATCCTTTGATATCGATTAAGATAGTCCTAAAGACTTCATCATAGCAATTGGAGTTTATTAAGAAGATGTACACTACTTTATGATCAAAAATTAAATAATAATCTTATTAATTTATCAATTCATATACATTCATATTGTTTAGCACAACCGTCAACAGGCTGACGATTGACTTTGAGACATAATTCTCAGCAACTCCCACTTGGCCTAAAGCCAATCAGTACAGTATCGTATGCCTATCTTCTGTTTATGATCTTCAAACTTATTGATACTAAGGGCTTTAGTAAATGGCTCAGTGAGGTTCTCCTTTCTGTCGATCTTTTGAAACTCGACATCACCTCGATCCATGATCTTTGGATCAGATGGTAGCAGCACAGAATATGTTTGGTGCATTGATGTGACTTCGATTCTTTCACTTGAGCAATGGTGCCAGTGCTGTCTCAATACAAGAAATAGGATCATCGAGGGAGGGTGCCACTCCGAGCTCATCGATGAACTTCCATAACCACGCAGTTTTTTTGTAGCATCGGATGCCGCAACATATTTCACCTCACAAGTAGAGTCAACCATAGTATGCTGTTTGAAATTTTTCTAGCAGATAGCTCCACCGTTCAGGGTATAGATGTAACCTGACATGCTCTTGCTGTCATCATGGTCTAACTAAAAATTAGAGTCTATAAATCTCATAAACTTTAGATTGGTTTCATCATAAACAAGCCATTGGTCTTTAGTTTTCTCAAATACTTGAGGATGGCTTTTACAAGCTTTCAGTGTTTCTCCCCTAAATCAGACTGGTATTTGCTCGCTACTCCTAATGAGTATGCCATGTCTGGTTTTGTATATGTCATAACATATATTATGAAACTCACTGCTAAAGCATATAGAATTCTGCTCATACGCTCTCTCTCTTAAGGAGTTGTCGAACAATCCCTCTTTGAGAGAGTAATTCCATGGCGTATCGAAAGATAGCCCTTCTTAAAATTTTTCATGCTAAATCATTTCAGCAAGGTGCTGATGTACGTGAACTGAGATAATCCAAGTACCCTCTTAGATCTATCTCTATAGATCTTCATCCCAAGGATGTAGGATGTTTCTCCCAAATCTTTCATGGAGAAATGAGATGACAGTCAGACTTTTATTCTTGTAATGCAAGAATATCATTTCTAATTAAGAGAATGTCATTCACATACAGAACAAGAAATACAATCACAGAACTATTAACCTATTTGTATGTGTAAAGTTCTTCTCCATTCCTATCAAAGCCATATGTTCTGATCACTTTATCAAAATATATGTTCCAACTCTTACTTGCTTATTTCAATCCATAAATAGATCTCTGAAGCTTGCATATCTTAGACTCATCTATGGATGTGAAATCTTCAGATTATATCATATACATCTCTTCTTCCGACTCACCATTAAGGAAAGCTATTTTCACATCTATTTGTCAGATTTCATAGTCTAAATATGCAGCTGTTGCAAGCATGATCTGAATAAATTTTAGCATTATCATAGGAGAAAATGTCTCATCATAGTCAATACCATAACATTGACAATATCCTTGGAACCAAATGGGCCTTATAGGTCTCCATCTTTTGTCTGTATCTCTTTTTTTTTTGAAGGTCCACTTACACCTTATGGGTTTTATCCCTTCAGATGGGTTAACTAATATCCACATATCGTTGACCTTCATAGATTTTATTTCGAATTTTATAGCTTCTAGCCACTTATTAGAGTTAGACCTCTACATTGCATCTATATAGGAGATCAGATCCTCGTTGTTCTCATCGAGTTCAACAGGATCCCCATCCCAGATCAAAAACTATAGTATCTATCTGGTGGGCATGATACTCTATTGGATCTCCTTAATGGTGAAGGAGGAAAACCGCTTTTCCTCATAGGATCTTTCAGATTTCACCAAATCTGGGCGGAATAATTAAATTTTTATCCTACATTTATTTCAGATCTAAATCTCTAGATCTAATCTTATTATCTGATATTTAAAATCTAAAATTAAATCTAAAACTATGATGAAAGAAGAAGTACCTCAAGGGTAATCTAATTACCCTGTAGATGATCGCAGCACAGCCTGAGGTTCTGAAGTAGCCACGCAAGTGTCTGGCCTCTATCGGTATCTACTCAGGTAGGATCTAGAATGTCTTCTTCTCACGAATCTATGCT
>KE509715.1:8543-22408 GCA_000441515.1 Elaeis oleifera | reverse complement strand
CGAATCCAGGCTGGGAGCATTGGATTGCTGTGAAAATATCTCTAAGTATTTGAGAAGCACTAAGGGATTATTCCTCATCTTTGAATAAGGATTAGAGCTAAGAGTGGGAGGATACACTGATGCTGATGATAGAATGTCTACATCAGCATATATTCTTAAGTTATATTGGTTCGATATGATGGAAGGATTCCAGACAATCAATCAATGGAAGTTAAATATGCTATAGATATGCAGGATGTATTTTGATTTTTATGATAGTTGCAGAACTATATGTCATATCATTAGATGTTATGACATTGTACTACAAAGATAATGGTCCATAACCTTTGCTAAGGAGCCAAAGTCTCACCAAAAGTCCATGCACATAGAGCAGGGATATATACGATTACCTCAAGTAGAAATACATAGAGGTAAGGAGAGTAAACTCCACATAGAATACGGTAGGCCCAAGTCACTTAGCCAGCTAAACACTAAAGCCTGTGTTCAAAAGATGGGGCTTAGGTATATGGCAGATTGGCTTTAGTGCAAGTGAGAGTTTATTGGATGTGTGCCTTAGAAGTCCATCGTGGTTGACATATATTTTTCTCTAGAGTATGTTTTTGTACTTGTTGGGTAGTCTTAATAATCAATCATGTTTATGTGTCCATGATTTATCCTAAAATTAACAAAGATGATTTTGTATATTCTCAAAATGTTGAGAATTTGAGACATACATCATTAGTAGTTAATTTTTAAATACTCTCGATCGAAGGATCATCACGGAGGATAGTGATCAATCCATTCAAGATTGGTGCATGGATTACCTCCCTTTAGGATAGAAGAGTCTCAAATCTGCAGTGTAGAGACACTGATGTGAGAGTGCAGGTAGTTGTTAGAAATAACTTGCACTGAGCGTGACCAACAAGAGAAAAACTTGGATGTCTACTCACTCATCAGTGATTTTTTCGATGCTGCGGTGGTGTGACTGATTCTTTGACCTACGATGTGTTGGCTATTCGCAACGAGGCTATATAGTTTGACTGCACATTCTCTTGGTCCCTAGCCTTATAGGTTCTTACTGTGTATGTTGGCTATGTAGGTTTAGGTTCGCTATTTGGAGTAGGATGCACCTAGACGGAATCTATCGATCTTAGTAGAAAAGAGAAGTCCTATGTGATTCGTAAGATTGAGTTCAAAAAATCTCTGATCAGAGTAAGTGTGAATATTGAAAAAATTTTCATAAGATTCACAATAAACTCGAGTCGAGCAAATCTAGCATATGACTGACGATGGAGTTTGACGAGTTCTCTATGACCTTCGTCCAGTTGGGACTTTCGATAGAGAGATTGTATCACACGATAACTGCACCTAGGGGTTCATTTTTTGTTTTGCTGGATTGCCACTACATGTTGCTAGACGTCACTGATAGATCGTGAGAACTCACTAAGATCGTTTTGGATCAACGATCTTTGTTGAGGTAAGTTAGAATCGTTTCAGTCCATCGAAAAGAGTTTCAATAATACTGTGATGGAGATTACGGTATATCTCACTATCAAATAGAATAGAACCTAAGGGGTCATATACAAAAAGAGCATGACTTGATCAATAGCTTAAATCATATTTGAATTATCAATTGGATTGATAGTTTGAATATTAGAAACTGCTAATTTGTAAGCGTTACGTTTTGGCAGTTGCTAATTGTTAGCGTAGGGACTTAATTGTCAGTGTTATAATTTTTTGAGACTGATTAAATTATGAATTAATTTAATTAATTTAAATTAAATTAAATTTTATTAGACTTAATTTAATTTAATATTAATTAGGTTTAATTATCCAAATCAGATTTGAATTTCAAGCCTGATTGGATCAGGCTTGACAGCCTTTTCGAATTCAACTCGTTTCGAACTCGATTTGAACCCGATTGAGGCTCTACTTGAACCAAATGAACTACGACTCAGAGAGCCCAAGTCTTTTAAGATTCTCTCTCCAAAAATCATGTCAAGATGGGAAGAGGGGTATTATTTTCATATCTTTTTCTATTTTCGTGTGCGTGAAGGAGAGGGGGTGCCAATAGGAGGCGCCCCACCTTATCTGGGACTCTCTTTCATCCAAATTTTTTCTTATTTGAATATGATTCAAAATAGAATAAAATTATCTATTTGAGGCATGTAAGGAAGAATTTTTGTGCGACAAAAATTTATGGAAGGGAATTGGCGTGCGCTATTTGTTTTGGAGATTTCTTTCTTACATCACAACCTTATCTCAAAACCTTTCTACCTTTGGATTTGATTTTAATGCCCTAGATTAAAAGAGATGAGATCTCTTGGGCATTAAAAAGGAAGGTTGTGCATGTGAGAAAAAGATTAGTGCATCAAAAGAAAAGGGCGTGATGGTTTTGCGTGAATGTGTGGGGGCGACTTCTTTAGGACCATCTCCTTTCCAATGCCCAATTTTCTTCTCCCCCTTTCTTCCTTGCATTCTCTATGCCTAGATCTGATAGAGATCAGATCTAAGATGAGAAAAGAGAGAGAAGAAGAGAAGAAGAAGGGTTCTTCTTCTCTTCGTGGAGATCTGGTTCAGATCCTGTCGGAATTCACGCAGCGATCTGCTTCTTCAAGATCTGAAAGAAGTGATCAAGATCCATAGATGAGGAGTGAGATTTGCAAGGTGCTAGCGCACCGATGATCTCGGTGCTTCAATCAGACGACTCCGTATGGATACCAGTAGAGGTCGGGTGCATGCGCGGCTACGATCAGAACCCGGAACATTCATAGGATCTGAGGTATGGAGATTCGATCTCTATTTTATTTTTCTAACAGTTTATTTTCTATTTCAGATATCAGATCATGGGTGCATGTTCGTATCAAATTTTACTATAGTTTTAGATCTTATCTGATACGTGAATAAATTAAATTATTTAATTTATTTATTTTCGCTGCATAGATGTCTAAAAAATTTTGAACTACACGTACTAAACCGTAGTGTATTCTAACAGTTAAAGGATTTAACCTGATTCATTTCAACTATTCTTTAAAAAGATTTTTGAAATCTATGCATGCATCCTATCCGATTTTTAATACTTTTATGTATATTTGACAAATATGCCCTTATTTGGATGGAAGGGTTAAAGTTTTATTAAGGATAAATTAGGAAAGTGAAACTTAAGTGTGAACCTTCCCCTCTGTTATACCCCAAATCAGGAATATGAAAATTGAGTAAGTGAGGGTACGGAGGGGTTGATAGAATCTTTCTCTACCCTTCTTTATCTCTTAAAAAATTTTATCAAACAGGAGTTCATTCTTTACCCTCCTCTCTCCTCCCCTTATGAACCCCCGTGTACCCCCAATCCAAACAGGCCGTAAGAGTCCATCTATCCAGCACTGCTATCCATGTGCAGTTCACAACCCTCTAGCATGTGTCATGCACTTGTCAAGTTCAATTTTTTTTTTTAATCCTTATTTCCTTGTTTGGACCACAGAGAGTTTTTGGGCTAAGCAGGTCTTGTGCATTGTGGGCTTTGGGTTGATCCAACTTTTTCCAAACTAGCTAAGTGGACTAGGCCCAGCTAATTTTAGGCTAAGTGCTACATTCTCTTCTCTTAAAATAATTTCATCATCAAAATTTTCTTACCTAAGTCTTCAAAAATTTAGAATTGCTACTTAAAATCATCCACTGGTTTTTAAGTAGCTTCTCTTTTTCCTCCATTAGTAGAATGTCCTCTAATGTAAAAACCAAGCCAAGTTTTTCATCGTAATATCTTTTGAATCAAATTATTAGTTTAATTAGGTTAAATATAATCCAAACCATTGCATTTATGCTGCATGGTTTGATTAAGCCACCTAAATTTGCTACATTCAGTCCATGATTTTCCACCAAAATACTACTCTATATTATAAACTAAAAGATCCAAAATTTCAAATTCCAAACAAAGTCAAAGAGAAATTTTTGTCTCATCCTCAATTTGCATCAAATAAATTCATCTTGATTAACCCTTGAGCCAATTACTACGTTCAAAACCATCATTTCAGCCAGTTACTTCAACCTAAACAAATTAAATCTCTATTCTCTTGTTAATTTGATTAGATAATTCCAAATCAAACTCCTATGAGTAAAATTGACTCAATTATTTCCTCAAAATTTCTTTCATTAAGATCCTCAGCACTTATCAAAAATCTTTTCTATGATAATAATTTAAGCATCTCGAAATCAAATTTTCCATACAATGCTAAATTTTACCAACAACCTCAACATCAAGGGCAAAAGAACTTTGGATTAGTTTATAAATCCAACCCAAAATGTTAAATTGAAAGTCACTCACATCCAACTTATAAACCCAAACGTTAAATTGAAGTTCACACACACCCCATAGTCTCTAGTAGAACATAAGTAAGATCTATTATTTTGATCCAAAGATGGTAGTTAAAAACACTAAAGATTCCTTTAAGATGAATATTCTACAACTTCACAACAAAATCAATTCTTTCAATAAGAAAATAGATCTATTTGTAATATCTTGAAACACATTTTCCTTTTACATGCTAGTTTCATATATGATCCTCATATATGTTCAAACTTCAAACAATATTCTAATTACATTTCATAAATTTTTTTTTAGCCCACATTTTAAACAACTTCATACGAATGAATTCTAATTTGCCACTAAATAATTAACTTCAAAACTAGAAGTGATATCATAACCCCATATCAAATTTGAGCTTCCAAATATACATTAATGACTAATGAACAAATATTACGATGCACGATATGATAGGTCAATCTTCTTGCACTTAATTTAGTTTAAAATCCAACTAATCGTAATTTGTTGGACAAATTGTCTCACCTTCCATCCTTATTATATGTCGAACTATATGAATTAATTTTATCATAATTCCTTAGCAGTCTTAAATCTAGCTCTTATGGAGTCCTCACATTGAGAAAATATTTATCATCAAATTCTCTATAAAATCTTTTCAAGTGAGTGGCTTCCCATTCTTACATAAGCATAAAGATTTAGAAAATCATTAAGATAGCTTATACGGCAATCAATATAGGTTTATGTTCTAATGCCTGTAGTATCTACCTCTTACATTTATCTTATTTTAACTTTATGTATAATATTTTACTGACTTATACTCTGATACTATATGAATTATCATGCCTCTGATCCAAAATTGCAAGCTAAAGATATGGCAACTACTATATACTTATAAAAAATTTCTTCACAAATATGCAAAGCATCTCATTATAATATCATAATCAAATAGCAGAATAAATTTAATGATTAAAGTTTAAATTTAAATTTAAATAACTAAAATCTATATTTTCATAAAAATCCAACAATACCTAAAATCTTACGATTCCATATATTAAATTGATGACAGACCTTAGTGCATGATAAGAAGTCGGAACTATGCTTCTAATTACTTTTTAACAAAATCCTTTGTCAGACTAGTTCTCTTAATTCATAAAATAATAAGATATAGAGTAATGGATTCGACAATCTAATAAATAATAAATATTTAATTATATAAATTAAATAATAAAAATAATAATTTTTTAGAAAATATGTATATGAAAATACATCAGTTTAAAAGTAAGCTACATGTACAACATGATCAAAACATCATGCATATACAAATATAATCTTTATTAAAATTTAAGTTTTATTCATGAATCTATTTTTTTTTAAATATTAAATTTATCTTGTTAACCACGAGCGAGACCACATTGTCTCTATGAATCCAAAGTAACCCGTCTGGACCAAGCACATATTCGGTTCAGCACGAACCGGAATTGGACGGACGACGTTGCAAGTTCTGGGGCCTTCAGCGTTTCAGACAAGTTGCGTAAATATCACGTAATCCAGAGGATGTTTTGGTCTCGACACCATCCTACGGAGTCCACTCAAAACGGGCGCCATCGTCCCAACGGGAGGCTCATTTTGAATCCACTGATCAAGAGTCCCCCTCCTATCGCTCTTCCCCTTCAAGGAGAGAAACCAAAGAAGAAAGATGGTCTCTTCCAAGGTGAAACGAAACCCTAACATCTTCCCTCCCCTCAAAACCCTTAAATCATCGCCACTCTCACCACTTCTCATGTGATCTAGGGCAAAGCAGCCATGGCCACTCGAACACGAATCCTCGAAGATCCCAAGCCCTCCAAGAACAGTACAAATCCTGCTCCTCCTCCTCCTCCTTTTCTTATTTTTGCCTCGTGCTTTCTCCCAGCAATCTTTTATCATTAGGTCATTTTTTTCTTTCTTCTTTCTTTCTTCTTCCCTTTTCCTCAAGTAATAGCGAAAGATTTCAAGATATACTCTGGAAAGGAAAGGACCAAGGCTGAGTCCCATGAATCAGGTGTTGAATCATCGAGGTATATCGTTTTCTCCACCCTTCTTTTCTTCTTTTTTAATTTGATCGTCTTATAAGGGTAGTAGCCCTTGCTTCTGTGTTCTTTCGCAGGAAGGGTTCAAGAAAGGTCTCGATGGCTGCCTCTCGGTAACCTTTTGTTTCCCTTTCTTTCTTAAATAAAGTTTTATGTGCATGGTTTATTGTCTTTGTACCTTAATTTTGATATGTTTTCATGAAGGAAATCGGTGCCTGGGAGTAATGCATGTGAAAAGCCTGCCGTGCACACTGGTCTGAATGGTGGCAAGGTGATTTCGTTGACTTGATCGGCGAAATTTCCTTTATTCTTGATATAGAGATTGATTACTAATTTTCTGGTTGCCATAGTTACTTTCTATAGGCACATTTGGATCTTCTTATCGTACCACTGGTATTGCAAATAAAGATAACTGATTGATTTAATGACTTGAGAGATATGGGTAGGTTTCTCGAATTTTGGGTAATTTGTGACTGCCATGAGATTGTAGGTTTTTAAGTAGATAGTTTGATTGGGAAGTAATAAGGGGCTAAAAGCGCTGCAGTAAACAGACCATTAAACTATGGTTCTTATTTTCTATAAAATTTCTTAATGCTATCTTTTTATGATGCAGAGAGATGTGCAAGGTATAGAAAACCTTCTGGGAAAATGTGATAATGCTGGTGAGATACAGGGCACGATATTCAGCTTTGTATTGGATTGCAGTTAATGTTGTATGATTCCATCCACTATGATTTTATTTTATTTTTTGATTGGGTGTATAGTCAAAGTCAGGACTAGAAGGAAAGCTTTGGCCGATGTCAGCAACGTGAACAATGAGAGAAGCTATCAACTGAGAAATCATCTCAGCAGTAACCCTCAACTAACGTGATCATCTTTGCTAGTTGAATCTTAGAAGTTTTTATAATTTGTAGTTTTTTTTTTTTAAAAAATTATTTCTTATAGTCACTCTGAAAAAAAGAAGTAATCCAGTTATTACTTATATGCTATTGCATCTCAGGAAGAAGAAATCAGATGGAAGTAGTGCATCACAAGGGTATGGAGTGCTCATGTTTGGTATTCTGTAGTTATTGACAAACATTTAATGTTCATATCCTAGTGAAACATGTTGCTTCTAGCTGCTGGTTTCCTGATGGCTCGCTTTTTCTGTTTCAGCAAAACTAATATTAGAAAATGTTCTTATGGGCCAAGGTATGGTTTCTTGATTTAAAAATTCTCCATAGTTAAATTGTTTTCATAAAGCATTTGTGTTTTGATTATTCAAGATAATACCAGGATGTCTTTGACTAAGAGTGTCATTGTAGCAAATGCATCATCGAGAAAGCCCAGCAGAGTATGTGAACTCCTTGCTTCCATTCCTTACTATTGAAGCGTTTCACTCACCCCAAATGCTTATGCTTCTTTACATACAAATGTTTATGTATGTGAAATAAATGTAGGTATTTATGACGTTCACATATACATATGTATGTGTGTATTGAATGCCGACCCTTATTGACAAACATGGTCCACGGTATCTTTCTAAAAGAATGAAAACATATTCTTTCATGCATTTTCTGCTCTAGTATGTTCTGTTCTTTTTGAGATTAAACTCACTCATCAGGCAGTACAGGCTGACTTACTCTTAATTGTTCATGTATGTGTTTAAATTAGGCTCTATGCATGATTCCCATATTTCTTTCCAACGACTGATGATGATGCTTGAAAGCCTATGCATACTGGTATACATGAATTTATAGGCTCATAATGTGCTTGTTACTTCATTAATATTATTCCTCTGGAGCAATATTGCTTCTTAAGGATATTTATATGTAATAGCATCTATAACTGAATTTCTGTGCACCAGATAGTTAAGATGTATAAGTGCTTTGCAATTCGCAATTATGCTTCTCATTATGTCCCAGGAAACTGTAAACACAGAAACAAGAGGAAAACTCAATATCTCAGGTGAGCCATGGTGCACAGGTAGCTTAGCTGCTTGTTCCATTGAATCTGGCTGTAACTAACGCCTGGCTTATGCTTTTTGATGTTTGTGATCTTGCAATAATGGGCAACTCCGCATGTTAACTGTAGTTGGAAGTACAAGGAAGAAGGTGCTCTCTGAAATCAACATTTGTAGAAATCATCAAAGAAACCATTCAAATGATGGCTCCAAAGTAATGTGAGTAAACTTATTCGATATGCGGTGGTGTTGTGGAAAAGGTTTAACATTATTTAACTAATGGTTTAGAAATACTATTGGATCTCTGCTTCATATATTCTGCCTTCGCAGCTACCTAGCACTGGCATCTATGTTACTAAGCATCCTGTTACTTTTATTCATATGATTTGTTTTTTGTCTTTATATTTTTCATCAGGAATGAGGGTGTAAAGCTTCGTCAGCCAAGGTTCGAAGCTCTTGCTTAGCCCTAAATTTCTGCATTTCCTATTCAACTATGTCTTATCATAATCCTCTTGATATATTGATTCCCATGGATAATGTTTGGCACCAGGGTTTCCTTAGTGACTCAGAAGGTCAAGGACAGAAATACCTTGTCAAGAAAGCCTTTAGGGGTATGTAAGACTCGATTTAGGTTACTTTTCTGCAATGCGCATCTGCTTGGTTGCAAGTATTGCAAGTTGGAGATTTTGTTGTACTATTTTGGCTTCTAAGCTTGCTTATCTTTCATACTAGAAAATTTTCGAATGAACTTCCAGGATGCTACTTGTTATTTGTTTGTTGCATGTGCATTTAGAATTTTTTCTGGCTTCATGCACATTTTCTTACATAAACTAGTATCTTTACCAAAATGCATAATTACATGACATTCTGTCATGGATGCAAAATGGAACAGTAGTGCTGTTTGCAAAGCTTTTCTTGTTCATTGTTTTCTAACAAAATCTATTCATTCTTTCTTTGTTTCTCATAGAGTCAAAATACAATCAAATGTTGTGCACTATGCCTGAAGCTCATTATATACAGTGTTTCTATTCTTATTTATCTAAATAGTTGGGATCTTATTGCAGACAAACTCTAAAGCTAAAGCAACTTCAGTGGTAAAGCATGCAATCACTATAGAGAAATCCACTAGTAGTAACCCATCTGAGAAAAAAGAAGGTCAACTACCTAACAGATCCAGTTTAGATGATAGTGCATCAGCTATTCCACAAGGACGTGGTCAAGAAAAAGTTCAATATGATAGTGGGTGCTACTCTCAAGAAAATGTGACTGCAACTATATCTAGACACAAGCATACTCGTCGGAAATCTTATACATCATCACTAGTGACAAGATCTGAGGTTGGTCATCAATTTGTTATTTCTGCATTCTAATTTCGTATGTGTTTACCTTATAGATGATGTTGTTTTGCAGATTATGGGAGAGTCTGCCAGCTTAGTCAACAAGCATGAGCTTCTGAATATTGACAACAGCAGTAACCCCATTGATGTAGTAGAATATGTTGATGATATCTATCAGTATTATTGGTCTTTGGAGGTGATGTACATGCCTATGATCTTGATTTTATTAATCTTGTTCTGAAATTATTTTGCTGTGCATGTTGAAGCAGTCATTCATGCATAGTTATACTTTCATCATTATATTGTTGTACTCTATTTTTTTCTTCACTGTATTATTACGTGATAACATGATGCTTCTTAGGAACACAGATACAGGATGATTCAAATAATATGGCTGTAAAATAGTTATACAAAGATGCTCTTTTTTTCTGGATGGTAAAGTTCATTTAGTGAAAAGCATCAAGGACCTAAACCTTAGTTTCATCTTCGTTATGCTGTCTTTCTATACACAGATGCCTTTTCCCTTATCTCCGCCATATTTCTTCCATTTTGTTCCCTTATCATCCTATAAACCAATGGCATAGTAAAGTTAATAATTAGATGTTGTTTCTTTCTTTGTTTCCCTTTTTCTCAACTGTAGACATAAAGTCAAGATTTTGGAAAGCATAAAAGGCAAAAAATATAGGTTAGACAAGAGAATGTAATAAATAATCATGTGTGAAACATCTTTGGTAAAGGAGAAAATTTCAACAAATTAAACAAAAGGGAGTCTTTGGAGATCATCAGTCCTCTCTAATCAGTCACAGCAAATTCAGTAACTTCTTTTTTCAAGTGTGGGGGCAAGGGGTGGTTCTATAAACATGCATTGAGGTTAGATTTCTTGATGTGGATTTGCAAGGAAGCTTTTAGATGATTTCTTAATGTCTAATTATAAGCATTCTATTTGTTTTCTCGTAACTAAATTTATTTTGATTATTAGAGCTTTATTGGCAGTCTAGGCTTAGGGTTTTGTTGAGATTAAATGCTTGAGCAATAAGAGCATTGTCTTTTGTCCTAAGTACCCTTACATGTTCCAATCCCCCATCAGTGGCTGAAGGAACTGAAAAAATAGTCCACTGGTTTGTTGGTGCATTGAATTATGGTGCTTTAATTTTGTAATTTCTAAGATACTTGATGTCTCATATAATGTAATGTTGTTCCTTTCATGTAGGGGTGTGCACAGGTCGAGTCGGGTCAGTTTGGAGATACATTTGAAACCAAATTGATTTAAATCAGTTTCCTAATGCTGAAACTGAAACTGAAACAAAATCTAGAAAAACTATTTGAAACCGACCTGAGAAATTCAGTTTGGTTCGGTTCAGTTTATTGGATTGATGTTCAGTGGGTTGGGCTAAATAGGCTATAAGTCTCAACATAAAAATTCTTTTTTATATATGAGAGAAAATATAAAAGAAATTAAAAAATGGAATATGTATGTGTATATATGTATATATATGTGTGTAGGGTAGGGTTGATTTAGTTTGGTTTCAGTTTTCAAACCAAACCCCTTTTTTTGGTTCAAGCCTTTCTTAAACCGACACCAAACCAGAATTAAAAAATCCTAATATAAATCGAAACCAAAAAGACCAGTTCGGGTTGGTTTCGCAATTCAGCCGGTTTTTCGCACACCCCTAGTTTCATGTACCTCCAATGTGTCTTTTTTTGGGTAAATGGCTTGATTAGGTTTTGGTTGGCAGATTATCTGGTTAATTTACAAATCTCATGTGAACTGAAGATGGCCATGCATTTCTTATATTCGATCCAATAAAGGGATGCTATCATTGAGAGGTGATTCATGCAATGTACAAAACCACAAGTTTGAAGAGTTTTCTTTCCATCTCACTTTTGGTGACTTAATTTTAGTATAACCATAACCATCTAGCCTTTTCCAATTATTTGGGGTCAACAATTTGAAAATTTGACATAAAGAATCATGGCCTCATTTATTAAAGTTGAATGTGAACAAAGTGCTTTCTTTGCCAATATCACCTGCCAACATTGTTTGGGCATGTATAAATTCTATTATCTAGCTTAAGCATGAAGGTGGACACTCTTTGATTTTATTGGTTGTGAAATCTATCAATCATTGATCTAATAACATTTAGCTCAAACACAAGAAAAATATTTCATTTTAAGTTATATTGTTTTAAAATAGTAAGCTCATCAAATCCAAATACTAATGTGATACACACTAATTGGTTTTAAATGCAGGTACAGAGTCCATCACTAGCAAATTACATGATTATTCAATCAGATATTACCCCTAGAATGCGGGGCATACTCATTAACTGGTTAATTGAAGTATGATATGATAATTCATTCATCTCTCCATTATTTTAATTTTCTTTCCTATCTTGTGTAATCAAGCTGAAAACTATGTTTTGGACCAGGTACACCTCAAATTTGAATTGATGCAAGAGACCCTCTTTCTAATGGTAGAGTTGCTTGATAGGGTGCTTTCTGTCCTTACTGTAAAAGGAATGAATTACAGATGGTTGGTTTGACTTGCCTTTTGCTGGCATCCAAGTATGAGGATTTTTGGCATCCGAAGGTTTAATGTCTAATACATTATTTTACTTGCATCAGCACATCTATCAGGCCAAATTATGCATGAACCATGTTAAATATAGCTGGGTTGTTTCATAATTTTTTGCAGATTGGTGATTTGATCAGTATATCAGCAAACTTGTACACCAGAGATCAAATGCTTGCTATGGTGAGTTTCAGTTTTTTTTGTCATGTTTCATCTTGTTTGTAGAAGATAATTTTTCGCTCTCCTCCAGGAAAGACTTGTCCTTACAAAATTGAAATTTCGATTAAATATACCCACTCCGTACGTCTTCATGTTAAGGTTTCTCAAAGCTGCGCAGTCAGAGAAAAAGGTGTGTGATAATTTAGGATTTGATATTGTTGGTCTATATGATGCCATCATTTGACAAAATTTAGTATCATTTGTCATGCTGTGTTGTTTTCTACCAGCTTGAACATCTGGCTTTCTACCTCATTGAATTGTGTCTGGTGGAATATGAAGCTCTGAAGTTCAAACCTTCATTGCTCTGTGCATCAGCGATCTATGTTGCACGATGTACACTGCAAATAACCCCATTCTGGACCGGATTACTGAGGAAGCATGCTCGATATGAAGAATCACAACTCAGGCATCATTTTTTATCTACTTTGTCACTATTATCCTTTAGCGTGATGCTCCCATGTCATCTACTTATTTAAGTGCAATGGACTTGCATGGAGGCTTATTTGCTGCTTTATAACAGGGAGTGTGCAAGTATGATCCTGGGATTTCAGAGAACTGCTGCCCGAAATCCAACAAAAATTACCTATGAAAAATTCCTGAGATCTGATCACGATAGTGTTGCTGCAACTGAAGCCATGGATAAGCTTCCTTTATAATTTGAGTCGTAATATGTAAATTTGTAGCTTTACTAAAAATTGTCTTATCAAAGACAAGCTTAATTTTCATTGTCCGCCCTTGTGTGTTTATTTGGGGCTAACTCAGCATTTTGTAGATGCTCATGCTGCTTTTGGCATTGAAATTTCAACGATTGTCTCCATTGCAAAGGTCATTGTATATGGTAGTCAGATTTGGCGATAGCAAGCCTTACATGCTTATCAAAGTAGCAAGAATTATAATATTTCATGACATAGTCAGGAGTTTTACTTTGTGTTTGGTTGGGGTCATAAAAGAAGGATAGATAGTTTTGATCCATCATTTGGTTAAAAATTTTAAAGAGGATGGATGAAAAGATGGATTGTCCATCCATCCGAGTCCACAAATTTGCAGCGTTTCAATTTGGGAGGATGCACGGAGGATGGATGGGATTTATGAGGAATAAATTATCATAATGACAAAATTATCTTTCATAAATATTTAACTAAATTTAATACTTTTAATAGTCTTTGCCTCTGTCTTTTTTTCATCTCTTCTTTGCTGATTTTCTTCTCCTCAACATCTTGTTACAGCTAATCGGTAAGATTTTTTTTTCTATTTCATTTTGGATTTGAAGCCTTGTGAATAGATTTCATTTTTTCTTTCTGATCTAATATTATTTTTATTATTTATCTATACCGTGATTGTTAATGAAAAATAAAATATAAAAAATATAATAGATAGCTTCATACTTCTTTTTATCGATGGTATTGGTTTTTTTTTTTTTGTAGTTCTGGTT
>KE509708.1:0-13218 GCA_000441515.1 Elaeis oleifera | reverse complement strand
GTGTCAGTCAAACTCCAGCAGCCTCATTATGGACAGTAGTACAATCTTAGATCAAAAGATCATTCACATAATTACAGCATCGAGATGATCACTAATGATTGAGTAAAATCTAAGTAATCTCCCATATGGTCACGCTCAGTACTAGTTATTCTCTAACAACTATCCACACTCATCGTCCAGTGTCCCTACACTGTAGATCAGAAACTCATCTATCCTGAAGGAAGCAATCTATACGTCAGTTTATCTAGATCGATCACCATCCTCATGATGATCCTATGACTGGGAGTATTTAGAAATTAAATATATGTCTCTAATTCTCAATATCTTGAGAATATGTATTGAAGGTTAATTCCATGGACGATTCAAGGACACATCACACTTAAATGAAAATAAATTTATCTTTTATTGATTAAATCAATATATTAAGTATAAATTATATCCTAAAGTTATTACAATATGTTAGCCATGTTGGCTTCAGGACATACATCTAATACTTGTGACACTCACAACATGGATGTATCAGGTCATGTACAGAGCATGGCATACATGAGGCTCCCTATGGTCGAAGCATAAGGGATCTTGCTCATACATTCTATCTTCTGATGTATTAGGGCATATTTTCTTGGAGAGATGTATACTATGTCTGAAGGGTATAAGACCCCTCTTGGAGTATTCCACGCTGAACCTCTTCAGCACCTCCTCAATGTACATTTTCTGTGATAATCCTAGCATCCTCTTAGATCTATCTCTATAAATCTTAATCCTCAAAATGAAGGATGCCTCTCCTAGGTCTTTCATAGAAAATTTCTTGGACAACCATAATTTGACGGAGGTTAACATGAGAATATCATTTTCAATCAGGAGGATGTCATCCACGTACAATACGAGAAAAGTGACAGCGCTTCCACTGATCTTTTAAATACGCACGATTCCTTTTCATTCTTGATAAACCAATGATTTAATTACATTATTGAAATAAGCATTCCAACTCTGAGATTCTTGCTTAAGTCCATAAATGGACCTTTGCAGTTTACAAACTTTGTGATCACTATCACTGAAAGTGAAACCAAGTGGCTGCTCCATATAGATATCTTCCTCAAGATATCCATTTAAGAATATCATTTTTACATCCATTTGTCATATTTTATAGTTGAAATATGCTGCAACGGTAAGCAATGTGCGGATGGACTTAAGCATAACTACAGGTGAAAAGGTATCCTAATAATCAATACCTTTGCGCTAACTATATCCTTTCGCCATAAGCCTAGCTTTAAAGGTCTCTACCTTTCCATCTACACCTATCGTTTTCTTGAAGATCTATTTATATCCAATAGGTACAATATCTTTAGGTGGATCTACCAAGGTCTAGTCTTGGTTGAGTGCATCGAGTAAATTTCTAACTTCATTGCCTCTAGCCATTTTTGAGAGTCGATATCTGATATCATCTCATTATAGATTTTGGGGTCATCTCCATGTACTCCATTTTTTATGAGAAATATTTTCTCTATATCCTCTGAGATAATACCTAAGTACCTCTCAGGAGGATGAAAACCTTACTAGACTTATGAGGTGGAGGAGTTGCGTAGATTGGCTTTGACTGAATTGGTTCCTCAGGTTTTAAGGCTCGTTGCTCTTCAAAGACTTTCTCTTCAAGTCTAATCTATCTTCCTATGCCTCCATCTTAAATAAACTATTTTTAAAAAAAATTATATATCGATTTACAATTACATTGTGGTCATCTGGAAGATAGAAATAATATCCTAAAGACTCCTTAGGATATCCAATAAACAAGCTCTAAGGGATCTAATTTCTAGCTTGTCCGTCTGTTGTCGTTTGACATGGATCGGATAACTCCAAATCTTGAGGTGACTCAAACTTGATTTTTTATCATGCCATATCTCATATGGTATGGTAGGAACCCTATTCAGTATATATATGGCAGTCAAAAGGCTATATCCCCAAAAAAAAAGATCTGTGAAGCTCATCATAGAATGAATCATATCTAATAAAGTCCGATTTCTCTATTCTAAAATCTCATTGAGTTGAGGCATTCCAAGTGGAGTCTATTATGAGACTATGCCATGCTCCTTGAGATAATCTAAAAAATTTCCACTAAGGTATTCACCTTCTCAATCTGATCGAAGAACCTTAAGAAACTTTTTAGATTATTTTTTCACTTCATGTCTGAATTTTTTGAACTTTTTAAAGATCTCAGACTTGTGACGAATAAGGTATACATACCCATACCAGAAAAATCATCGATAAAGGTAATAAAGTAGAAAAAACCTCCTCTGATCGGCACATCAAATGGGCCGCACACATCAGAATGCACCGAGCAAGTATTTCTGTGATCCTTTTCTATATCCCAAAAAGATAACTTGATCATTTTTCTTGAAGGCATAATTCATAGATTGGATATGACTCGAAAGTCAACAGACCTAATAGTTTGGATTTCTCCAATCTGTTAATCCTGTCTTCTCCAATGTGACCTAGCCTCAGGTGCCACAAATATTTTTTATTTACATTATCTCTAGGACATTTAGAACCTGTGGCATTCACGTTTTGCTCAACATAATTTACAAAAACATCTACATGTAACTAAAAAAGACTATTTATAGGGAAACCACTACCAACTTTATTATTTCTAAAATAAATGTTATAGTGATCCTTAAAGAAACTAATTACATATCTTCTTGCATTATGCAAGAGACAGAAATTAGATTTCTGCTCGCAGTAGGTACAAAGTAACAGTCTCTCAAAAATAAAATATTCTCCGATGGTAGCCATAGAGAGTACATTCCCATGGCCATAGAAATAATCTTTGCTCCATTCCCAACATGTAAGATCATTTCACCATCCCTCAGCCTCCTACTATCCTCAAGACCCTGCAAAGAAGTACATAAGTGAGCACTAGATCCAGAGTCAAGCACCCAACTGGATGCAGAAGAAATCGTTAGTTTGTTTCTATGACGACCTTCAGAAGGTCCACCTTCCTTTTTATTCTTCAGACTCATCAAGTAAGCTGGACAGTTTCGCTTTCAGTGGCTGTCAATGTTACAATGGAAACATTTTCTTTATCAGGGCCTTCTTCTTTGGAACCACCTTCTTCTCCTTCTTCTTGCTCTCTACCTTTTATTTCTTTGCGAACTTTTCTTCATTCTAGTAGACTTTCTCTTGAAAGAAGTCCATTCAACAGCAAGCATAGAGCCTCTTAAACTCTTTAAAGTTCCTCAATAGTGACCAGCATATTCATAAGCTCAGCCAAGGTGCATTGGATCTTATTCATATGGAACTTTACTATAAACTGTCTATATGAATCAATCAAGGACTACAGAATGAGATTAATCTGTAAGTTCTTATCCATGAACATCCTGAGCTTTTCAAGCTCCTCAAAGTTCTTGATCATTATCAAACAATGATCGTGGACCGACTGCCCATCACATATCTTCATTTTGAAGAGTCGCTTGGATACTTCGTAGCGAGCTGCGTGACTCTACTCATCATACAACTCTTGTAGATGAGCCAATATTTGCCTAGTAGTCCTCATGTCCTCATGTTGGTGCTGTAATTCGTTAGATATTGATGCCAATACGTAGCACTTAACCTTGTTACCATCGTCCAACCACTTCTCTTGAGATGCTCTTTGATCAGCGGTCAGATGGGCTGGAAGAGAGGGAAGGTCCTAGTCAAGGGCATAGGTCAATTTCTCAGAACTTAAGATAATCTTTTCGAAGTCAATCCTTAAAATTTGATCCGGTCAACCTATTGGGCTTAAGGATTTTGGCTAGGGGATTGGAAGTAGACATTATTCCTATAAAGAGTCAAAGTTTCTAATTAGATTTTGTAATTGACTTAACCAATTTATTTAAAATTTATTTAAAATAAATTTGGACTTTCATAATTTCTCGAATCCCATGCACTCTCTTGGTAGAGATACGAAAACCTCCATGATCAAAAGTTTCTAATGAGTACTACGGTCTCACCGATTGGCTCACCACCTCACCTAATAATTATTAGTGATGGATCAGTTGATGATGGATAACTCTTGTTTAATATTTTCTAAATATGTTGCAGCCATCTCTGATCTCTAATTCATGAAGCCTCACCATGTCCGAAATATTGGCCCACACCTTAATTAAGTCAGGCCCATCGTTTGCACAAAATGGAGCTGTCATTGGGACTCTCACTATATCCGAAATATTGAGCCTAATCCTATCTCCATCCTACAGCATCTCATACCTAATAGCATGGTTGCATCTTTTCGATGCAACTAAACCACTGTGTCCAGTCGAGAACAGTCAACCCCGGAAAGGACCCGCACAACTACAACAGTGGAAGACTGTAAGACTTAATATTTTATTAGAGAGATTTGATTTAGATCTCTTCTTTAATTAGTCATAACTATTATGACTAATCTAATGGTATGGGCTAGCTCGAGTCAACAAGTAACTTAATATAAAATGCAATCTTCCAAAATAGTCAGGTAAGTTAAGATGAGTGAGGGTCCCCCATTACTTCTTTAGACACCAATGAGTTGGTCAGATCAGACAATAAAATCAATTAATGAACCACCATCTAAGTACTTGCCATAGACATCAAATTGTTTGATTAAAATCAATCAGATTAGCTTATTGACCCAAACTTGAACCATTGAGCCAAATTAGGTTTTAAGTTGATCGATAACATACAGCTGTTAATCAATCTGACCAAACTACAACTACTTGGGTTAGTTATGAGCACATATGATCCCGTCCTAACCAATATTTGATTCAATTTGATCAACCATTCAACTAAACCTAATTGAGCTACCTACACTCTGAACCCATGTGTTATGAGATTGTCTTAGATCTTCAATTCTTAATTTTAAATCTATTTAATTTCATATCTTAATTCTAAATTAAGTTCATGTATCAAATTCAGATATCTAAATAATTTAGATCTAAATTATATGGTATCATATACAAAAATTTTATTAATAAAAATGAGTCGACTCATCCTGGACTTGAGTCGACTCAACATAGTAAGTCGGCTCAGCTCTGAGACTGAATCGACTAACCTATGATGAACAGAAATCCTGTTATTCTTAGCCTGTACAACTGAGTTGGCTCATCTGCAAACTGAGCCAACTCACTAGGATTTTGAGTCAACTCAATAAGGACTGAGTCGACTCAGCAAGCTGCTAGCAACGAGTTTCATAATTTTCTGATGATCCATGTATAATAAAAAGTTCTAATTTAGAAATTAAAATAATTTTAAAATCTAAATAACTTAATTATGCATCAAAACCTAGGATTTTGGATCTAAAATTTTTTAGAAAATTAAGTTTTTCCTTTCACTGTTCTTCTTCATGGGATGTGATCACATAGCATCCCTACACGTCATAAGAGAATCCATCGATTGGACAAGAAAGGGACTTTAATCCCTACTTCCTCTTATAACCAGATGGCTTGGTGATAAACCCAATTCAAGTACTTGGCTACTCAGAATTAAAACTAGACCTACGCATCAAATGGTAGCATATATCTTATATATCATAAAATAGATCTAGTCTAACATATGCTGAAATTTAATCTAAAACACTTTTAGATCTAACTAAACATACTGAAATTAGATCTAATCTAAATATTTTTTAATCTGATCACTACTTCATATCACATCTGAATCAGATCTAATCATGATTTAGATCTATAATCCATACAACCTGACTCGAATATCAGTTGAAGTATCAGATTGCGCATCGGATCGATCAGAGTTGATGGCAGTGGAATTCAAAAAAATTTTGATCTGACATATATACATAGATCTAAATAAAATTTATAATCAGTAGATAAATCAAGAGAGATGATCTTATCACCTTGCACAAGTAGACAATCTCCACAATCTGATGATCTAGTTTTATCGAGGTCCGTTGTCGAGCCACGCACTTGTCCGGTCTCTACAGGTATCCACTCGGATTTGACTTGGAATGCTTTCTCTGGATCTAATCTGCTTACCCTGTAGTAGATCAGAGGGCTTCTGATAAGCAACAAACCGATCTCCAGAGGCTATCGGATCAACTCTTGCCGCAGCTGTTTCTTCTTCTCTTGGATGACGCCTGAACTCCTTTAAGCACTTCGAAGATCAGCCCAACACCTTTGGGCATAGAAGATGAGAGCAACCAAACTATTAGGCATGTGAGATTGGAGGGTAATGGAGGTGGAAGAATGGTAAGGTTTCAGGTCTATTATTTTCGATGCAAAGACCTTTGACAAGGGATCTATTTATAGACCCAAAACCTAACCAACTTGGGTGGCACAGATTCGAAATCAGATTTCAAATGGGGCATCCAACTCTCTCTCCCAACTGCCTAATCCACAAGGGGCGACGCCCCTCAGAATTCCTCAAACGAAATAAAAGAGGGCGAATGCCCACCTCTTTAGATCATTCTTTTTGGACATGCATAACAACCAATTTGAAATCAAATTGGATCTCATCCCTTATTTCAATTTGAAAATTTCAAATTCAAATGTGGATTCAAACAGGCAACCTCCATATCTTATCCTTTAAGGGGTGCACGCCTGGATCTCATCCAAAAGGGGTGTGCACTCTTTCTTCCTTTCTTATTTCTTTGTGCAACATTTGCATGAAAAACAGAAGAAGGCGTGGAATGGTTTATCCCATTCAAACTTCAAGCGAATCTCATCCTTATTTTGAATTTGAACCCTTTCAAATTCAAGCTTCAAATTTAAATGGGCAACCACCTTAACCACTAACCCTTATCCATAAGGGGTGCATGTCTAGATCTCATCCAAAGGGGTGTGCATCCCTTCTTGTGCATGGAGAATCACGAACAAAGCGGAGCGTAAGCTCCCCTCTTCTCCCACTCCTCGTACGCCCCATTTGACTTTCAAATGGGCATGTGCATCCTTAAAATTTGAATCTAATTCAATTTTAACTAAAGAAGATCAAATGTAACTAACTCTTGGTGCCAAATTAAGAGCCCAAATAGATAAGGCTGAACTCTATCTAATAGAGAACCCAATCTTGGAGAAACTTGGGTCTAATCATGCGCTAACATGATTTTTTTAGATCCAATTGGATGAATTAAATCCAATTAAGTAATCCTCGACCAAAGTCCCTTATTGTGTGACTCCATAGATTCAATTCTGTATGGTAATGGGATATGTTGTGATCTCTAACATCAACATCATCAAAACTCTTTTCGATGGATTAGAATTCTATTCAATTTAGTCAATTAGAATTATTGATCATCAAAATAATTCTAATTGATCCCATAATCCATCAGTGACACCTAGCAGTATATAGTGGCAATCCATTAGAACTGAAAAAGAACATGTAGGTATAGTTATCGTATAATTCAATTCTTCTATCGTGAGTCCCGACAAGACCAAGGTTAACTCATCAATCTCATCCCTATCATATGATAGAATTAATCGATTCGAGTCTGATATGAAATTTAACAGAAATATCTTTTTATCTTTTATACTGTCATGGCCATGGGCTTTTGGACTCAATTTCATGATCTACATAGGACTACTTCTCTATGGAGGTTGAAAGATCTCATCTTGGTACAACCCAATTTCTATAATAAACATACTGTAGTCAACATACACCTCAAGGCTCCGTATGGCTAGGAGATCAAGTTACGATGTAGTTAAACTATAGTACCCTCAAAGTGAACTGCCGATGCACCTCAAGTCAAAGAACTAGACACACAACCGCAACTATGAGCAGGTCACTGATGAGAAGATAGATATCCTTGTGACTGCTTGTAAATGGTCACGCTCAGTATCCTTATTTTAACAAACATCTATACTTTCACTTCGGTGTCTCCACACCATAGATTCAAGACTCATCTATCTGAAAAAAGTGAACATACACCAATCTTTTGGATCGATCACCATCCCCATGATGATCCCACGATCGAAAGTAATTCATGAGTTAATTATAATAATAAATATCTTAAATTTTAACTCTTGAGAATATATGTTATCATACCCATTAATCCAATGGATGATTCACAGATACTATAAATACAATGTGAATAAAATAACTCAATTTTATTAATATAAAATTAATTTATAAATTATATCCTACAAAAATTTTACAAATGTCGGCAAATCTGGCTTCTAGGACATACATCCAATACTATATACATACATACATATATATGTATGTATGTATGCATGCATGCATGTATATATCATGACCTGGGTGATAGAGACCATTGATATTTCATCAGATGACCCAGAAGTGTTGAGATTAAAAAGGTTGAAGAGGCTAGTTCTATTTAGTCCCACATCAACTATTTAAATGAATGTTTCTCTCTTTAAAATGAAAATCCTCGTGGGTCCACTTGTCGAGCATGATAACACCGAGTTTGGGTTCCGTTTAAAGGGTTTATGCTAGTTTTGGATGCGATTGGTGCACCAAATTGGCTTGTCTACTCTAGGTAAGTTTACATATGCAAGCCAGTTTGGTTAAGTTGATTTTAAGTTGGTTTCTTTAACTTAAACCAAAACCATAAAGATTTTTTGATTCCAAAAAATTCCAAACTGCAACTAGATCGAATGTGGAAAAACCTGATTAAAAGCAAACCTAAATAACTAGTTCAAATCGATTTTGCAATTTGGTTCGATTTTGTTTCATAGCCCTATGCACTAACATGGACCTCTTTCCATCTATATTTTCTATATTATTTTATTATTTGACCATAGTATGCCCTAATTGGTGTACTTGATATATGTTCTTTTTCGTGCAATGTGACATCCATAACACTACACTTGCCATTCAATGCATGATTTCAACAATAGTCATATAACAAACATCCTTCCACTTAAAATCAATCACCTGCCTCATAGTTCCTTTCAACATCAATATCACAACATATCCTTCCCCCATTTGATCCACGTAAATGGATCCTCTAGCTGTATCATTGCTAACATTACTATTATCATCATCAAGTCAGTTCATATTCTTCTAACATTTAGTAAAAAGGTTGTCCAAAGCCATTTGTAGGAGGAACCACTTCCAACCAAGCTCCAATCTGATTATTAATAGGTGCTCAAAGGTAGCTTACATCAGATGTCTGGGTTGCACAATCTCTAGCCCTAGAATAATTAGATATTCATGACTTTCTAGCACTCCTCTTATAGAACTAGGAACCACTTCCCTCCAGACCTCATGTGTGCAAACGATAGGTTGTGCTGCTGCAAAACATTTCTCCAAAGTTTTTATCTAGCCAAAGGGTTGGAATTGGGCTCGGGCTTGGTGATGTTGGGTTGGGCTTTTGACTAGGTCTAAAA
Source organism: Elaeis oleifera (assembly GCA_000441515.1). NCBI lineage: Eukaryota > Viridiplantae > Streptophyta > Magnoliopsida > Arecales > Arecaceae > Elaeis > Elaeis oleifera. The sequence goes on along the minus strand of KE509708.1, from coordinate 3,913 downwards.
TAGCTTAAATTAGGCCTCAGCCTAAATATAAAGCTTGTTTAATTTTAGGCTGAGCTCAGGCATACCTTTGGCCTGGCCTGAGCCCGACCTGGGCTCGAGTTTGAATTTCAGCCCATCTATTTCATGTTTCGATGTCCTTACAAGGATGGAGCTGTTGAGGAGGTTGGAGGAGAGATCAAGATGGGAGAGGGACTCCAAGGCACCGATCCCGACAGGGATGGGGCCAGAAAGGTTGTTGTGAGAGAGGTCAAGGGTGATGAGGCTTCAAATGGGAGATGATGTTGATAGGGATGCTCCTGGAGAGGTGATTGCAGGAGAGGGAGAGGGTCTGGAGTGTGGAGAGGAGGGAGAGCTCGGAGGGGAGGTATCCCTCAAGGGAGTGGTTGGGAGGGTGATGGGGTGATGTGACCGCGGTGGCAAGTGATGCCAAATTAGCCATAAGGGTCCTGGTCGAAGTCAAGCCAGGAGTCGAGGGTGATGGTCAGGTCGGAGGAGATGGCCGACTTGAGGGTGAGCGAGGTGAGGTTGCCAGTAGTCAGTGACGCCATCGGAAAGGCTAAGAAAGAAGACAGATAGAGGAGGAAGGAAGCAAGACACCGAGAGAGAGAGAGATATGGGTTTCTACCATGGCTAGGATTTTTTTTTTGATGCAAATGTCCTAGCCGATAAATACCTTGATTTGATAGACCGGACCCGAAAGGACAAGAAATCAAGCTGATTGCACCTGACTCTGTCGATTTTGACCCTACCATACTAAAATGGCATAACTCTCTCATCTGATGTTAGAATTGCTTACAAGATCCCAATTCGAAAAGCTCTTTCTGTGCCCTACAAGCTTGACTACTTCACTATCATATCTAGTTTCATAGTCAAATTCTATTGTGTGATAGATCAGTGGAAGCAAGAAGAATCCTAGACGAATTGGAAATCTTAATCCTTATCTTAATCATTTTCTTATTTTATTTCAAATTGCTTAGGCATTTGGTTAGAACCTTTTCTCTATAAATATGAATATTTTGGCCAACATTATATTTAATTATTTTTTGGCTATTGAATAAAACTCCAAAGGTGAATTTCTTCTCCTTTTTTTTGCTATTATCTTTGTTTCATTCATTTTCTTCCTCTTTTTCCATCAAAACATGGCCTTTGGTTGGGTCAATTGGCATCAAAGCCCAACAGATCCATAGTGGAGTTCTTCCCTATTGTCGAGATGGCAGGTGGTGCTGGTCGCTGCAAGCAGAACCAAACTATAACTCAAGTGACAGTGGCTCCTGAAGAAATCATACAATGGGAGTGGGATCTAATGATAGAGTACAAAGATTTGAGAAGACAGATAATGGAACTGACTGCGCATCTTATGTAGTTGGAAAACTACGACATGAGATTAAGGCAGAACCAGAAGACCATAGATCTAATGGAGACACTTCAATTTTGAAAACCCCTTCCACAGGGGTACTCCCACTTGCCAGCATGAAGATCAAGGTGATTCATTCAAGCAACCAACCCACTAGTACAATACCATCAGAGTAGATCTATCTGAATATTCAGATAGTCTACAAATGAAGGTGTTCCTCGATTGGCTGGATCAGATCGAGCATATCTTCAAGTATAAAGAGGTGTCTGATGACAAGAAGACAAAGCTTGTCATTCTAAAGTTGATGGGTCGGACTTCTGCCTAGTGGCAACAGTTGAAGAAAATCAGAGAGTACAAAAGCAAGCCAAAATTCAGGACCAAAAAAGTTGAAGGTCTTGAAGGAACAATTTTTGCCCTTCAACTATATGCAATCCTTGTATCAGCACCTGTAGAACCTTCAGTAAGGAACTAAATCCATAGATGAATACACAGAAGAGTTCTACCAACTGGTCGCTAGAAATGACCTGGTGAAGAATGAGGAGTAGATGGTGGTGAGATACGTTGGTGTATCAAGGCAGTAGATCCAAGATGCTTTGAGGCTTCACTCTCTATGGATGGTCAAAGAAGCTTATCCCTATACTATAGTTGCTGAGGAGCAGCATTGACAAAGGACTGTGCTCAGATATGATCCTTTCATGCTGAATAACCAAGTGCTAGAAAATTAGAGGAACATGCGGTGCAACACAGCTTCTACCCTCTTATTCACGGTGCTACTGATGTGAAGTCCTTTAAGCCTGCCTCGATTGGGTCTTCTATGCTATAATGCTATAACTATGGTGAGATCGGGTATATGCATAGTGAGTGTAAGAAGCCTGCTGGATGGCCTGAAAAGCAATTGCTGATAGAAAAAGAAGAACTACCTGATGAGGATCGAGAGATGATCGCTATCGTGGATGGTCAAAAATAAAAATCTAACTCAAACTATATAGATAGGGTGAGTCAGGATCGTATCCTCAGGGACCATGGGCTGAGTTGTGTTCAAATTAGTTAAGGTTGAAAATAGTTGAGAAGAATGCAAACTGCAAGTGATAGAAAATTTGAAATAAGAAAATGTATCTTGGGGATTTCAATTTTTATTTCAATTATAAATTTAGTATTCATTTCTTAAGCCAATAGATCTATGATCGATTTTTAAGCATAATCTATCTCACTGAGCACAAATCATATCGCTTGATCACGACCCATCTCTACGTAGTCATAGACTATTCAAAGATTTATATCATATTAATATTTAAAAAAAATATATACTTTATTCATGAAAAAAAAATATTACAATTATTCAAATATCTACTTGCATGAAAGAAAATACAAGATCTAAAATAAAATAAAATTACTTTTCTCGAAGATGAAGACTGCTAGCCGTGCATGGAGCTGCTCCCTTCGTCCTCTCCCTCTTTGCAAGGTTTTTAAAAGATTTTTAGATCTCCAAATTCTCATATCCTCAAATCCCCATATGATTTTAAAGATGGAGATATGGAGGTCCTTTTATAGGTGTTAGGAGGGAGGAGGATTTTATGGTTTCTAGATATGGGACCGAAGGAAGAGGATAGATGGATGGTTAGAATTTATTATAAAGATGGATGGATGGATAGATAGTTGGTTAAATAGGAAGAAAAAAAGAGAGAGACGTAAGAGGGCACCTCTTTTCTACGTCCCAGGCTTCCACATGAATCGCATGCATGCACCCATGATCGCCCACGCAAGAGCCGCTGGAATGAACCAAAGGCCGCTGGGTCCCATGCATTGCTTGGTTTCCTATGAGCCACTTGGAATGAACCGCATCAAAAAACCGTGGGTTGCTTGAAGACCGCTAGGTCCCCCAAAAAGCCGTGCCTACTTTATTTTCAATGCCCGAAAAAACCCTGTGCATATGGACCACGTTAAAATGTCCCTGTTGCACACCCCCCTATTTTCTCCAAAGCTGCGTGCTCGTGTGAAGACCTGGACCACATTCAATTTTTGTGGTTTGCCTGGGCCGCGTGGAAAGGAGTCGTGATGTCTTGTGAGTGGCACACAAGATCTCCTCCACGTGCTACATGTTAGTTCCGTGGCTTGGGCTTTGAGCTTGGTCTCCATATCCAGCCTTCTGTGCTGTACGTAATGAAATTGAGCTTAAATTTGAATTTAATTAGACTTGATATGGTTAAATTTTATGATTAATAATTTTTGAAAAAAATATAACAAATATCAAATATAAAATAATAAAATTAAATATTAAATATTTAAATTTTTATGTCATATTAGTGTATTGATCAAGAGCCTATCTATGATGAAAAAAGTGAAGAGGAAGATGATTCCCTACTATTTGGAGATACTGGAGAGGCTCTAGTTATTCAAAAGAGCCTACTTGCTTCTAAAAAAGAGGAGAAAAAAAGATGAGAAGTGGATCAATATCTTTCATACCTACTGCATAATTGAAAAGAAGGTCTGCAAGATCATCATTGATAGAGCTAGCTATGAGAATATCATCTCTCAGGACTGAAGGAACCAGATCTAGGA
>KE509699.1:12420-23348 GCA_000441515.1 Elaeis oleifera | reverse complement strand
TTAGCATCTAATTTATTTTTATTGTCTTACTTTAAATTTTTATTATTTATTTTACTATAAGTAGAAGTTAGGATCTAAATAGTAGATTTTAGTACCTGATTTATTTTCATACTTTAATTCTATTTTCTGACTTAAATTACTTTTCTCAAAATTTATTTTTTTATAAAATCAAATATTTTAAATCAAATTACTACCTTCTCTGTGGATTCGATCCGACTCGCTACTCTCTACATATTTTAATTTTATTGAAATCGGATTTAATTTGATAATCATGGTGTCCTAACAATAACATCACAAGCTTAGAGGTCTCTTCTATTTATAGATGATTTTCTATATCCCATAAGAGTAGGATTCCTAATTCAAATAGGCTTTGAGTTAATCCACATCTTATCAAAAAAGGAGTCCTAAGGGAGAAAGGATTGGCGCCTAACTTGATGCCTGTATGCACCCACACCCACAGCCCATGTAGGGTGGCAACAACCAACACCCCACCTGATATTGGTTGACCATGAAGGAGAAAGAGTTTCAGTAAAAGTGGACTCTAAGGATTTAATCCAAAAATGGGTCAATTCGAATCCAATTCGAACCTGATTCAAAATAATTTTGAATAGATTGTCAATCTCAAATATTTAGTATTTAGGATCAAGTCTAACTTATATTTATAAACCCAATTAAGTTTAATTAAATCAGATCTAATCTAAAATTAATTAGAACTTAAATCTAATCTCTCATAGACTCTTTGGGATCAAAGACCAAATCTTGTTCATCTTCAGAATTGAACCTGAACCTCATATCTAGTGCTAGCTAGACAAAGTCAACTATTTAATCCCGTGTGACCCATAACTTAATTCTCAATCAAGTTAATCTATTTGTTCAATCAAGTCATGTATTTCAAATTGAACATTTAGACTTAGATCAATTTCTTCCTACGTTGCTTGACATTTGTGTGTGACTCCATAGGTTCGAACACTAAGTCGGTAGCACAACAATCATTTCTTGTACTAATCGAAGTTACTATCTAGTAATAATTCTCGATATCTGGATAGATCGAATTATCGTAAGGCAATATTCAAGAAGCTATGCATATGTTTACTGTATAATTCATCCCTTTGACCCTGAATGCTCTAGGATGGTCTAGGGTTAAACTGTCAACCCAGAATGATCATCCATATTGTATTTCAACCTTTCAAATCCATCATATGGATTATCCTAGCCAAGATTTTGCTAAATTATAATACAGAGATGCATCAGCTCCTATAATCAAGAGGGGTCAATTCCATCTTGATCCACACACAGACTTCGCAAGTACTTGACTGTACCCAATAGCCTTCCGTTACTATAATAAAAATGCAGATAGTCTGACACCAAAGCACAGTGAGTTGCTTTCAAGTCACTATGATGATCTCAGATCTGAGAGACTCTTATGTCTATACGCTTTACGAGTTGCTCTTGATAGTAGAGCGCTCAGCAGATGAGTCACTTATTCTGTGATGATGTACTCCTATATCTCATCTGTATGCAATACCAATATCTCCATACTCTCTAGTTAAGAAGACAACCAACCTATATGGCACACAACGACCTTCACTTGATAAACATCATCATCCTTTAATGATGTATCATTTGGTCGTAAATATATTTAAGAACTATACGATAAATTCTTCTTTATCGATTTCTCCATAGTTTTAAAGACTTCATCACAATACAAGAGTTCTAGTAAGGAAGATGTAACTTTGTGATGAAAGATGTCAGAATAACTTTTATTCAATGATTAATCATTCATATACATATTACAAAATAAGCACAATCATCGATACGATTGATTTTAGGACATATTTTCCAACACTATCATCTAGTCGAGACTCACGATAAAGAGTTTGAATCATATGTGAACTATATCTTGAGGATCTTTTTCGGTTCTGCTAGATTGCCACTACATATTGTTAGGTATTGCTAATAGATTGTGAGAGCTCACTAGGACTGTTTAGGATCGATGATACTTGTTGAGTTAGAGTGAAATCATTTCGACCCATTAAAAAGAATTTCAATGATACTATGATGGAGATCATGGTATATCTCACTATCAGATAGAATTAAACTTATTAGGTCACACAACAAAAGATTAGACTTGAATTAAGCAATTGGACTTATAAAGTCTCAATTAGATTTAGAGAAATCCTATTAGGTTCAGAGTAACCTTGCTAGCATAAGGTTGAACTCAATTTTCTCTTTGCACTTGAATTGCTTATTTGATAAGATTAATTTGAGTTAATTATCTACTAATAATCTAAATAATTAGATTTATTCAACTCCAATTGTTGGGTGCCTAAGGTTCTGGATCATATGCATTAGGGGTTCAAACCCTAACCAATTTTTTGATTGAATTTCATGGGGGACCACTTGATTTAATCAAGTTAGGTGTGCCCATTAGGTTGATGGTGTGGATGACCAAACTAGGGCATCCCTTAAGCCCTAGTTGGCATGTGAAAGAGAGGGCTAGAGGGTGCCAACATCAAAGATAGGGAGCAACAAGTATTCCTAATGCGAGTAGGACTCATGTTTAGGGGCTGTTTGATCTTGAATAGGATTTAAACCTTTCCTTTATTTAAAGGGCCCTTCTCTAAGGATCTTAGTATCAGATTTTGAGCAAGCATTAAGCCCCTAAGCAGCCCCCATGCCTCCTTCTCTTCTCCTTCTTGGTTCCAATGTCCAACAAGGTTGGAAGCTCACCTTCTTCCAATGCCCAAAGGTGTTTGGGCAGCAATCTTCTTTGCTGATTTTCAGGTCCTTGGTAGCTTCCAAATCATAGAAAGAAGATCAAGTAAGAGAAGAAAAGAAAAAAAATCAAGGATTGATCAAAGAGTTGATCAAAGGGTCCAGATTTCGTTCAGATTCATAGGAAGATTTTCTTGGAGAAGAAAGATCTACGTCAAAGAGGACTGTTCCAGACTAATCCCGAGTGGATACCCATAGAGGTTAGACACTTATACAGATAAAGAAAACCTACCTTCTTTCAGATTCAGATTCAAAGAAAGAAATAGTGAAACAGGTATGTGATTTGATCACATATTTAATTTCAGCATAAAATTTATCATGTGTTCAATTTTAGCATATGAAGTAGATCCATGTATTTTATATTTTATGCATACATGAACTAGATTAAAAAATATTTTAATCTTAATTTTACTATATTGTTTAAAAAAATAATTTCGAAACGTACATGCATGCACCCTACATGAAAAACCAATAATAGGTTCTATTATGTTTGGTAGTGAAAATATTTTGATTTCTATCAAAATATCATGAAAATTTTTTCAATAGATTGAAATAATTTCAACTCACAATCGAGAATTATTGACCATCAAAGTAACTTTTGTTGGTCCCATAATCCCGCAGTGACATATAGAAGTATGTAGTGGCAACCCAACAGAACAGAAGGATGAACCTTTAGGTATAGTTACTGTATGATTCAGTTCCTCTATTATGAGTTCTAACAAGATGGAGGTTATGGAAAATTTATCAAATCCTGTCTTTTGACATATGTAAGATTTATTTAACTTGAGTTTATTTGTGCAACTTGATGGAAACTTCTTCCATCATTCACACTGCCCTGACCAAGGTCTTCCGAACTCAATCTCATAAATCACATAGAACCACTCTTTTACTACTAAGATCGATAGATCCTATCTAGGTACACAACCTATTCCTACAAGAACCTACTATAGCCAAGATACACCTCAAAGCTCCATATAGCTAGGAGACTGAATTATGGTGTAGTCAAACTATAGCAACCTTATTGTGAACAGTCGAGGCACTATAGGTCTAAGAACTAGTCACACCACTATAGCATCGAGAAAGTCACTGATGAGTGAGTAGACATCCAAGTGATTTCTCATATTGGTCATGCTCAGTACTTTTTATTCTCTAAAAAATATCTACACTCTCACTCCAATATCTCCACATTATAGACTCGAGACTCATCTAGCCTAAGAGAAGTGATTTGTGTACCAATTTTACTAAATCAATCACCATCTCCATGATGATCTTTTGATCGGAAGTAATTTAAGAATTAACCAACAATGACACATGCCTCCAATTTTTAATTTTTGAGAATATATATCATCATCTTATTAATTCTCTAGACGATTCATGGACATATATACTACATGAATTGAATTAACTATCCTAATTATTTTGATCAAGTACAAATTATGTCCTAGAAAGAATTGATGCATCTGCCTGATTGACTTCTAGGGCATACATCTAACAGAGGATTCTTAGCCTCTTACCTAATTTTTTCGAAGGCTATTAGGTTGAAATCTAGTGAACCAAGAAGAGGAAGATGGGTTTTCTTTCGATGAAGAATGGTGGCTAGCGGTGGGGGTTCCATAAGAAACTTCAACCCTTTAATAGAGATGGAAGGGAAGGAGTTAGACTCTCTCCCGACCTTCGATTTTGACTCTGATCAGGAGTCTAATAGAAGAGAAGACTCCTATTGGGTGTATTCTCTCTATTTTTGTTTTCATTTTTTAATTTTTTGTGGTTGTAAGTATTTTTAGCTAGATTTAGGGTATTATATTCTCCTCTCCTCAAAAAAAATTTCATCTCTAAAATTTTTTTGATCAAGTCCTTAAAATTTTAGGGTTACTTTTACCCCAACTCATAATTATCCACTAATTTCAAAATTGAATCTTTTGTCATAATATCTTCAAACCAAATTTTAGTTTTAATTAGCTTAAAAATAATTTAGACTGCTATAATTCTACTTGAGACTCTAATTCAAATCCATTAAAACACTTCTATCAAATCTTAAATTTCTAAGTTGTCACAATCAATATAAATTATCATCTCAATAGCCCTAATATCTACCTATTTATACCCATATATCTGATTCTATATGTCATAACTTATCCGCTTATGCTATAATATCATATTAATTATCACACCTTTGATCTGAGATCGTGAGATAGGGATCATTACAACTGTCATATACTAATAGAGAACTCTTTTCACAAGCATACAAGGTATCACATCACGATATTATAAAGCAACAATAGAATAAAATTCAAATAACTAATGTTCAACTTTAATTCAAATAACTAAATCAAATATTTTATAAATAAAGTATCATAGTTTTCCATCAACTTCAATAATTCTAATCTAAATAAAGATATCAAATTTTACTTCTAATTCGCTCTCCTATATCAAATCCTTGAATCAAGCTAGTTCTTTGAATCTATAAAAATAATAAAAATAATGAGCTAGATAGCCCAATAAGCAATAAACATCTTCACTAATATTTGGTTGTAAATATCAAGTATAATTTATCATTAATCAATATATAAAGATGATTAAAATTATTTTCAAAATATGAATTCAGCAGTACCTTTCAAATATTCAAATATATAATCATATATTGGATGTCAAAATCCATCATATTTAAAAATTTGATTCAAATAAATTCCATCCAATTTATCAGCCTTTAACTTTGCAATACTTATACTCTATATATGGTTGGACTAAAATACCACACTTATATCCTATGATATATTGGGTCAGAATACCACACTTATATCCTATGGTGGACCAAAATACCATACTTATACTTTATGGCAGAGCTCAATAGAATCATAAGCTCGGAGTGTCAATGCATAATCTCCAATTGGCAAGATTCAGAACATAGTCGGGTTGAGATTCTAAATCCAATTCATTTTGAAGTTTTTTTTTTTCAAAATCTCATTGATGATAGGATTATTCTTATTGGACATAGGTATAGAAATGTTTACGTGATAGATCTAGATGATCATCCCATGAAGAATAGCCACTGTCAAGTTGTAATAAATTTCAAAACCAATGAGATTAGCTAGTTATAGCATTGAAGACTAGGAAATGCTAGCATGAATTTGATTTCTAAATTAATTAAAAGAAATCTTGTTAATGGACTACCAAAACTCGATTTTCAAAACAATCAGATTTATGATGCTTGTCAATTTAGAAAGAAAACTGAAAGTTTTTTTAAATCTAAAATTCTTGTTTCAACTTCTAAACCTTCAGAATTAATTCATATGCACTTATTTGGACCTACTAGGACCACAAGACTAGGAGGTAAAAGATTTGGACTTGTGATTATGATGACTTTTTTAGATTTACTTGGATTTTATTTTTGCTTAAAAAGATGAAGTCTTTTTAGCATTTACTAAGTTTTACTAAAAAATTTCAAATAAAAGAATTTGAATATAGTTTGTATTAGAAGAAATCATAGAACCAATTTAAAATTAATATTTAAAAACTTTTGCAATGAAAAAATATTAAATATAATTTTTCGATACCTAAGGTACCTCAACAAAATGAGATAGTAGAAAGAAAAAAATAAATTTTAGAAGAAATGGACCATACCATGTTATGTGAAAATAATTTTTTAAGATATTTGTTGAGAAAAATATCTTGAGATTCGATCCATAATAAGCCCAGAATGAGGTTCAAGATGAAAAATAAAATCTAACGAGCCTAAGAATAGCCCAAACAGAGTTCAGACGGTGGAAATACACACGAGAGCAGGCCAAAAATAGATGGTATGGCCCACGGGCCACTACAGGGGACCCATGGGCTGACGCAACCCAAGCCAGCATGCGGGCCAGCCCAAGTAGCATGCGGCCCAAGAGAGCACATGCGGGCTTGGCCCATCACACGGCCCCGGCCTAGTGGGCATGCAAGTGTGCCCAGGCCATAGTTCACGTGGCTCATGTGGATCGATGGTCGACGGGCATAGGAGCGCAGTCCATAAGCATTTCCCATCATTTCATGTAGTCTGCCATGGATCGAAGCACGATCCAACGGCCATCAGAGGTGTCAGTGAAGATTCGATGATCCAGATTAATTTGGGTTTGATCAAATATGATTGGGCTAATATGTATGATCGGACGGCTTTAATTTGAGTCGATCACAATTGGATGGTCTAGAAGGATTCTAAAGTTTGATTCAAGCTTGGTATCTTAGGAAACATTTTTTTGATGATTCTGGAGCCTATATAGCTCTGATTGATGAGCCATTTGTTGTGTTGGGTAGCTGGTGACATCTTGATCATATAGAGAGGCTTCAAGAGAGATTTTAAAATGCTTTTATGAGGGTTTCGAGACTTCTTATAGAGAGATCTTTGTACAAAAATCGAGTGGTGAGTTTTTTTTGTATTTGTTTGATTTTTTTCTTTCATAATGAAGCTTGCACACCCCATGGAGATAGGCTTAAGGCCAATCCACATTATCTTAATTTATTTGTGGTATTTTTCTCTCTCTTTCTTCTTTATTCCTCTCTCAATAAGTGGTATTAGAGCACAACAATTGGTATTAGAGTCTGATTCCATAGATAAATGGTACCAGACAATCTAGACAAAGGCAGTGCTGATCGAGATTAGTGATAGAGAAGACAAACACCATCAAGGTGGAGATCAATTGGTTCGACGGAAAGAGTAATTTTTCTGTATGGCAAGCGAGGGTGAAGGATATGCTCATCCAACATGGATTAATCGATGCTCTTTTGTACGAGAAAAACTAGCCACCATGGAAGAGAAGATCTAGGAGTGGCTATAGATGCAGATGATGAGTGCCATCCATTTCTACCAGATGGATGAGGTAGTGATTCATATACTTGATGAGACTTCTCCGATGGTGCTATGGTTGAAGCTCGAAGAGTCATACTTGATATAGTCTCTCAACAATACTCTCTTCCTCTAAAGGTAGTTCTACCAACTGTGGATGGATGAGGGATAGAGTGTGCAGAAGCATCTCAACCACTTTCAAAAGATTCTCACCGATCTTCTTGGTGTAGATGAGGAGGTTGAGGAGAAGACTAGGGCATTGGTCTTATTAGTATCGCTTTCTCATTCATATGAGTCCTTTGTAACTGCTCTTCTAGTGAGAAAGAGCACCATCAAGATGGATGAGGTGACCATGATGATTCTCCAGAATGAGATTCTCAAGAGGGAGAATCCAACTTTGAGCTCAGCTTTGATGATTTTTGGAGGAGCAGGTGGCAGCAGACAGAGTGGCAAAAGATCATGAAGAGAATGATCTAGGTTCAAGATGAGGGAGCCCAGCAAGATCAGTGCTACCGATGTGATGAGTTGGGGCATCGTGTCAGATATTGCTCTCAACTCAAAGATCAGACAAGGGCTACTGTAGCAACGGTAAGTAGCGAGTCAGAGGATGATGTCCTATTGATATCTGATAAGATATCTACTTTTTTCAATAGTAAATTTTAGATTTTGCATGCACCCATCATGTATGTTGCAGAGAAGAGCTATTTGACTCCCTAGAGAGCAATGAGGGTACTGTTCATCTATCAGATAGATCGAGCTATGCAATCAAAGGAATGGAGATAGTCAGCTAGAGGATATATGATGGTATAGTAAGAAGATTGTACGAGATCTGATACATCCTCGATTTCAGATGGAATCTTAGCTCACTGAGCAGACTAGATTCAAACGGCTATAGGTGGATAATTGGTGATGAAATTTTGAAGGTTATGCACAGTGATAGGATTATTTGGAGGAAAAAAGAGGATGAGAGGATATTACTACCTAGCAAGGAGTCTAGTGCGAGGTGGAGCTTTAGGAGCCAGAGAGAGCCCAGAACAAAATGGGGCTCCAGATGAAGGTGGATCGGGCATACAATGCGAGACTCGGAAGGACAAGAGGTGACGTCGCAGAGTGAAGCTCCTATTACTGCATGAGACTTTTTCGTGTAGATGTTTAATCAGAGTATACACAACTCATGATGGAGGTGGGATCGAGTGATCTTGCTCGACTCCCACATTTTTCATCCATGAGACAACAGGCATGCCCCAGCGTGTGGGGCATGATGAATCATAGGCTCTCAAAGACAAGTGGAGGCCAAACATCGAGTCGAGGTGGAGATTGTTGAGAAAATATCTCAAGATTCAATCCACAATAATCCCAGAATAAGGTTCAGGATGAAAATAGAATCCAACGACCCAAGAATAGCCTAAACAAAGTTCAGACAGTGGAGATACGTGTGAGAGCAGGCCAGGAGTAGATGGTATGACCCATAGGCCACCGCGAGAGACCCACAAGCCAGCACAGCCTAGGCCAGGTAGGTGCAGGTGCATGCAGCTTGGCCGCGGGCACGTGTGCTGGCCGCGAGCGCACGTGGGTGTGGCCCAATGTGCGGCCCGGCGGCCAACGGTTTCACACATTTCACATGGACTGGTGGTCCACGGGCATAGGAGCTTGGTCCACAGGCATTTCCCATCATTTTGTGTAGTCCACCATGGACCAAAGTGCAATCCGATGGCCATCAGAGCTGCTGGTGAAGATCCGATGATCTAAATTAATTTCGAGTTTGATCAAGTGTTAGGGCTAATATGCATGATCAAACAACTCTGGTTCGAACCCATCATGATCGGATGGTCTAGAAGGGTTCTAGGATTTGATTCGAGCTCGGTATCCTAGAAAATATAATTTTGATAATTTTGGAGCCTCTATAACTCTGATTGACGAGCCGTTTGTTGTATTAGGTAACTGGTGACGTCCTGACCATGTAAAGAGGCTTCAAGTGAGATTTCAAAGAACTTTTATAAAAATTTGAGGGTTCTTGTTGGAAAATCTTTTTACAAGGGTTGAGTGATGAGTTCTTCTTATATTTGATTTGATTTTTTTTTTCTCTCATAATGAAGCTTGCACGCCCTGTAGAGGTAGGCTTGAGGCCAATCTAAGTTACCTTTATTTGTTTGTATTATTTTCTCTCTCTTTCTTCTTTCTTCCTCCCTCCATAAGTGGTATTAGAATATAATAATATTTTTAAGCGGACGCTATCAATATAGCATGTTATATTTTAAACTGAGCTTTTATTCGATCGATTTTAAAAATTCCCGTATGAGCTTTGGAAAGAAAAAAATCAAATATTAGCTTTTTAATTTTAGTTATAAATATTTCATCCTAAATAATGAAAAAGATAAAATTGAAAAATTGATGTCAAGTTGAATGAAGGTATCTTCTTGGGATATTCTTCATCAAGCAAGGCTTTAGAGTCTTCAACAAGAGGACATTCTAAAAGATCGAGTTTGCACACCGGATCAATTTGGATCAAAGGCAGTGGAATTAAATTTTTTGATCTAATTCAGCTTGCAATGCATAGATCTAAATCAAAAATTAGCATAATAAATCAACATATAAATAGAGAGGGTGATCATATCACCTTACATGGGTAGATGAACTCCACAATTCGATAATCCATAGATTTATCGAGGTTTGCTGTTGAGCCCCGCACGTGGCCGACCTCTACATGTATCTACTCGGACCTTCATCTTGGACTCTTTCTTTAGATCTGATTTGCCTTCTCCAAGATAAATCTGAGGGCTCTCGATCAGCAACAAACTGATCTCTGGGACTGTCGGATCAACACTTGCCACAGCCTTTCTCCTTCCTTCAGTTGGATGGCTCCTGATCTCCTTCAAGCACTCTTCGAGGATCAGCCCAACTCCTTTGGGCGTGGAGTATGGCAGCAACCTACTCTAGGCATGTGAGGAGGGAAGTGGAGGTGGAAGAGAAGCAGAGTTTCAGGTCTTATGATTCGGATACTGAACCCTTTTGAAAGGGGTCTTTTATAGACCAAAACCCTAACCTCTCCAACAAGATGGAACGATTCCCATTTGAAATCAAATTTCAAATAGGGGTGCCCACCAAATTGTCATTTCTGCCTTATCCATAAGGGGTGATGACCCTTTGGTTTCATTCTGAACAAAAGAAGGGTGAAAGCCCTTTTCTCTCATGATCTAAAGGAGGTGCGCACGCCCATGATCATATCTTGGCCTACACCCTTTTAACCCATTCAAAATTAAGTTCATTCAAATTTAAATCTCATTTAAATTCAAATGAGACTAACTGTTGGGTTTTGACCATGCAGCAGAAAGTA
>KE509698.1:18290-35604 GCA_000441515.1 Elaeis oleifera | reverse complement strand
GGTCCTGAACGGCCCACTACCATGCGGTTACAGACGTCGCTGTCAATCAGTTACGCTCTCCGTCTATAAAAGGGACCCTCAGATACGTTCTTCTCTAAGCTAAAAACTCTTTCTCAAAACTCTGCTAAAATTCTCATTCGAGCACTCCATTTCTGTTGAGGCAGAGTACTGACTTGAGCATCGGAGGGTCTTGCCGGAGCACCCCCAACTCTGGTTTAGACTTCCCTTGCAGGTCCCGGTGGTGACTACGACTCCCTCGACTCCAGCTTCTCCGATGCCGGTGGAATTTTGCACCAACATTTATCATAAAAATTTAGACAAGAAAAGTTCTTCTCAACGGCATGAAAGGAAGAGAGAAATCTTCTCTCTTATGCGTGAGAAAATTGAGAAGAAAGGGTTCTTCTCTTTATCTCTATTGTAGAGATCTGATGCATGGATCCAGGAAGAAAAAGAGAGGGTCTCCTTATTCTTTATCTTCATGATTCATCTTAGATCATCTAAAGCATGATGTCTTTACGAGCTAGCACTCTCAAAGAGATCGATTAGTATAAAGGCTTCTTGTGGATATCCGTAGAGGCCGAACGCATGTGCGGCTGCTAAGCATTATCAAGAACCAAGTACCATGGATTTTAGATGTGGTGGTCTACTATCCGCACTCAAGTATGAGATTTTAATCTTAATTAATATTTAGATGTGATCTAAATACTAGTTAGATATGATCTAATTACACATAGATATGATCTATACTTGCTGAATTTTAGATTTCAATTTTTGATACATATATTAGTTCATATCATAGATCCTATATGGTGATTTTTGATTTGATCTATGCATGCATTGTAGATTAAATTATTTAATCTATATATGTTTCACTGTAATTTTAAATACATGCACAAACCCACCACGCTTCCTACACAAACACTTCAAAACATTCAAGGAAAATTCAATTGGTGCCACCCTTCTTTCCAATTATATCGGATCTCTTTCCTTCTTATCTCTAATTTGGATCACATTCAAATTAAGCAGGAAATAAAGACCATGACTCATCATACTTGCCACCCACCCTCTCTGTGCCCTCTCTCTTCACACCCAAAATTCACATGCCAAAACCATTTTGGCATTGAGAAGAGAAGGTAAATCCAGGGTGGCATAAGGAGAAGAGATAAAGTCCCTATTGGCTTGGACTCTTCATCTCTAATTTAATTCTAAACCAAATCAAATCTTATTTGAACCCAATGAGAGAAAAAACCTAATCTAATTAGGAACAAATTTCTCTTGCATTTAGGTTTGATCAAATCAAATCCAATCTAAGTCAATCTGAATCTAATTCAATTAGACTTGATCCAAAGCTCTTTGCTCAATCAAATTAAGTCAATTAGCAATCTAATTGCTAATAAATTCTTCATTAATAGTAGAATCTCAGTCCAATGAGACTCTCCTCTAGAGTGCTAATCCAGTGGGACTCTACACTAGTCCCAATCTAATTAGACTCTTCAGCCATCTGATCAGATCGAATCTTCTAATGTGTGTGACCCCATAGGTTCGAACCTTAGTCAGTAGCATAGGAACAACTTTCTACACTAATCGATGTAACCATCTAGGAATGGGATCTAACGTTCAAATAGGTCAAAAGATTACAAAGTAACATTCTAGAACCTATTGGCATATGGTTACCGTATAATTAATCTCTTTGACCTAAATACTCAAGGTGACCTAGAGTTTGACTGTCAATCCTAATATAGTCATCTATATTGTATTTCAATCTTTCAAATCTATGACATGGATTATCCTGGTCAAGATTTTACTAAATTAAAATATACTGATACATATCTCCTACTTATTAAGAGGAATTATTCCATCTTGATTCATGCACCGACTTGATAAGTACTTGACTGCACCTAGTAACCTTCCATCACTGAATGAAGAGTTCAAATGGTCCGATACTAAAGTACAGTGAGTTACTTACAAGTCACTATGATGATCTCAAGTCGGAGAGACACATACCCATATCCATCACGAGCTACTCTTGATAGCAGAGTGCTCAACAAATGATCATGTTTGGTGTAAATGTACTCCTATATTCTACCTGCATGCCATACCAGTGTCTCCACACTCTTTGATTAAGAGGACAACCAACCCATATGGCACACAATGACCTATACTCGATGTTGCTATCGTCCTATTAATAGCATATCATTTGATTGCGAACACATTTCAAGGATTAAACGATAAATTCTCTTTTATCAATTAAAATAGTCTTAAGGACTTCATCACAACACAGAAGTTCAAATAAGATGGACAAAATATGATGAAAAAGCTAAATAACTTTTATTAATAAAAATTTATATATAATTTATAAATATGAGCACAATCATCAATAGGCTGACGATTGACTTTGAGACATAATTTCTAACATGCATGCCCAAGGGGACTCCTCTATCTTGGTTGGTCAAAAAGGAGAGAAATTATCTAGGAAATATGGCTTAGTGCATCAAATCTGATTTGGTTAAATTTGGATTCAGTTCGAATTCAATTCAAATTCGATTCGAATCAAACTTCAAAAGACTGCTAATTCTAATCTAATTAGGATTTAGGTCTAAGTCCAACATGGATAATTATCCCAATTTAGTCTTAATAAATTAAGCCCAATTAGATTAGATCTGATCTAAAGTAATTAAGACTTGAATCTAATCTTTTATAATTTTTGAATCATTGATTTGATCAAATTCATCCTCGAAATCAAACCTACGCCTCATGTGTAGTGCTAGCTGCACATAGTTAGTGTTTAATTCCATATGATCCATAACTTAATTCTTAATTAAGTAAATCTATATGTTCAATCAAGTCTCATACTTTCAAATTAAATATATAGATTTTGGGTCAATTCTATCCTACGTCGTTTGACTTTGTGTGTGACTCCATATATTCGAGCATTAAGCTGGTAGTATAGGAACTATTTTTTATACTAATTGAAGTGACTATCTAGTAATGACATCCAACATCTAGATAGATCAAATAATGACAAAACAACATTCAAAAATCTTGGATTAGTCATCCACATTATATTTCAATCTTTTTCAAATTTTATAATAAATCACACAGATTATTCTGGCCAAAATTTTACTGAATTGACATACAGTGATACATTAACTCCTATAATTTAGAGGAGGTAATCTCATCTTGACTCACACACTGACTTCACAAATATTTGACAGTACCAGTAGCCTTCTGTCATTGTATTAGAAATATTAGAATTCACTATGATTTCATACATGTAGTTTAAAAATTTTTCGAAATCTTATGCAGTGAAAGTAAATAATTAAAATATTTTAATTTAAAATATGTACCAGATCTAATTTAAAATCATACATAGGATCTTACACGAATATGTTATCTTGATCTGAAATCTAAAAAAAAAAACAATCAGTGAAATAAAATTGGAGATCAGATCTCCATACCTTCGGATCTTGCAGATGTTCGGGGTTCTGATCATAGCCACACATGCATTCGACCTCTGCTGGTATCCACACAGATCCGATGGGTGCTAGCACTGAGATCATTGGTGTGCTAGTACCTTGCTAATCTCATTCCTCAGCCTTGGATCTGCATCTCTTCTTCTATATGTCGAAGAAGAAGATCGCTGCACGAACTCCTTCGCACAGATTCGATGGGATCTAAACCAGATCACCAAAAAAGAAAGAAGAACCTTTCTTCTTCCCTTATTCTCTCTCTTTTTCTCTCTTAGATCTGATCACCATCAGATCTTGGCATGGAGGTTAAAGGAAGGAAGAATGAGGATGTTCAGAAAGGGTTGTGCGGCAAGAAAATACCATCTCACAAAATAGTGCACGGTGCCCCACTCTTTCTTAATTTTTTGTCATACAAAAGAATGCTCTCGCACCCCTAAAGAGATAAGATCATATCTTATCAAAATAAGGCAAGTGTGGCATGGAAAAAAATGGAAGAAAAGAGGATTGTGCGACAAAGAAGAACCGCGTGAGATCTTTCACTCAATTTCTTAGCGCATGCCCCATTTTTTCCAAAGTTTTTGTCGCTCAAAAAAAAAATTCCACATCTCATTCTAATCAGATTAGAAAGTTTTCTTGATAAGGTATCTATTCAAATCAAATTTGGATAGATGCCTTAAGGTGAGAGAGTCCCAGAAAGATGGGGCGCCAACTATTGGCACCCCTCTACTCTTCACGCGTGTAAGAAGAAAAAAGGATGTGTCTCAATGCACGCCCTCTTTTCTTGCATAAAATCTAGAGAGAGAGTCTCAAAGAACTTGGGCTCTTTGACTCATGGTTCATCTGGTTCAGGTTTGATCTTAATCGGGTTCAAATCGAGTCTGAATCAAGTCAAATTTGAAAGACTATCAAGCCTGATCCAATCAACCCTGAAATCCAAATCTTATTGGATAATAGAACCCAATTAATAGAAGACCACTGACGAGTGAGTAGACATCCAAGTAATTTTTCGTGTTGGTCATACTCAGTGTAAGTTGTTCTCTAATAACCACCCGCACTCTCACCTCAGTGACTCTACACTGCAGACTTGAGACTCATCTATCCTAAAGGGAGGTGATCTGTGCATCGATCTTGAATGGATTGATTACTGTCCTCTGTGACGATCCTTCAATCAGGAGTATTTAGAAATTAACTATTAATGATGTATGTCTCAAATTCTCAATACCTTGAGAATATATAAAATTATCTTTATTAATTTCTAAGACAAATCATGGACACAAATGACATGATTGGTTATAAAGACTGCCCATTAAGTATAAAACATGCCCTAGAAAAAGGTATGGATCAACCAAGATTGACTTCTAGGGCACACATCTATCAAACTTTCACTTACACTAAAGCCAATCTGCCATAGATATGAGCCCTATCTTCTGAAATAGGCTTCAGTGTTTAGCTAGCTAAGTAACTCGAGCCTACTACATCTTATGTAGAGTCTACTCTCTGTACCTCCATGTATTTCTACTTGAGATAATCATGTATATCCCTGCTCTATGTGCATGGACTTCTGGTGAGACCTTGGCTCCTTAGCGAGGGCTATGAATCATTATCTGTACAGTACAATATCATAGCATCTAATGGTATGACATCAAGTTCTGCAACTATCATAAGAATCAGAATGCATCCTACACATCTATAGCATATTTAGCTTCCATTGATTGATTGTCTGAAACTCTTCCAACATATCGAACTAATATAACTCAAGAATATATACTGATATAGTTATTCTACTATCAGCATCAGTGTATCCTCCCACTCTTAGCACTAATCCTTCTTCAAAGATGAGGAATAATTCTTTAGTGCTTTTAAGTACTTAAGGATATTTTTACAGCAATCCAATGCTCCCAGCCTGGATTCGATCAATATCTGCTCGTGACTTTCACAGTAAGATATACCAAGTTGAGTAGATAGCGTGGCATACACTTATGCCCAAGAGGATAACAGATCTCTCTTGGAGGTTTCAATGCTGAACCCTTTCAGCATCTCTTCTATATACTTATCTGTGAAAATCAAACATCCTTTTAGGATCTATCTCTATGGACCTTTATTTTTAGAATACAAGATGTTTGACCTAGGTCTTTGATAAAAAATTCTATATATAACTACATCATAACCGATGTCAGTATGGGATCCTCTCACTGACCTTTATGTAACTACATGATTCCTCTTTATTTTTGATGAAATCAAACAATTTGATCACAATAATTCCAACTCTAAGATTGTAGCTTAAACCCATAAATGGATTTTCATAGTGTGATCTCTATCAGTGGAAGTGAAATCCATAGGCCACTGTAAATAGATACCTTTCAAAGATATCCATTAAGTAGGCTATCTACACATCCATTTTTGGATCGATGTACAACATCATCTCGTTGTAGGTTTTGAGATCATTCTTATATTTCCAATCTCCCTCGAAAAATATTTTCTCTGAATGGAGGAGGTACTACATATACTGGCTCATCTTAACTAGGTTGTAAAGATCCTGTGACTTATTGTTCTTTAGAGATTTTCTCTTTGAGTTTATCCTCACACTATTTCTAAGAAAATAGTATGATTGCTCACAATCACATTATGAACCACTGGAAAGAGAAAGTGACATCCCAAGTCTTTTTGGGATACTCCATAAATGTGCTCTTATAGACCTATCCTCTAACTTGTCCACCATATTATCTCTCATATCATATAGTGAAACTAACTTTAGAGAGAATCTAATTTAATTTAAAATTAAATTTTATTCTTAAAGAACAATAGTTAAACTAGTGATGTTCATGCTGGATCAGACCATATTTCATACGGCACCATTGCTCCTTACAGATACCCCATTGAGTTGAGCTGTATAAGGAGAATTCCATCATGAAATTATGTCATTCTCTTTAGATAATCGATATATTTTTATTTGATATTGCATCCTCGATCTGATCGAAGTACTTTTAGAATTTTTTTGATTTATCTTTTCTACTTTAGATCTAAATTCTTTGAACCTTTCAAAGTTTTTAAATTTATATTTCACATACATACCTATACCATGACTACTCATTGATAAAGGTGATGAAGTAGTGATAACCTCCTAGTCTGGCCCATCAAATGTGCCATGCACATTATATGTGTACTAGGATAAATATCTTAGTGGTCCTATCCTTTTGTCCCATAAAGGATAGTTTGGTCATTAATCCTCAAAGAGATGATTTACATACTAGATATGACTCAACAGTCAATGAGTCCAAAGGTCCATTTCTTCAGTCGACAAATTATTCTTCTCATACATCACCTAGCCAAAAAACCATCTATATACTTCAAATTATTTGATTCTGGATCTCTCAAATCTAGTGACATTCACTATTTACTCAAATAAGTTCATAAATACATCACCATGCAAATGATAAAGAACTAAATCCAAAATGATAATCACTAAGGTTAGGTGCCCACGGCCAGTGCAACTTTTGCACCATTGCTGACTCAAAAGAGTCACTTCACCTTCCCTCAATCCTCTTTTCTTTAGACTCTATATCAAAATGCATAATATGCACTACAGTCTAATAAAAAGAAAAATCGTAAGATCAGATTTGAGCAATTCGACTTACCTTCTAAAGGCATTTAAATATTTCTTTAGATTCTTCAGGTATGTATCTCTGAACTTTTCAAGATCCTTTAGTTACTAACATATCGATCAATTCAGTTAAGATGCTATAATATTTATTCGTATAATAGTTTCATAAACTATTTATATGAATCAAAGATTGTAGGGTCAAATCCATTAGTAATTTTTTATGCATGATCATGTCGAGCTTTTCAAGCTCTTCAATATCCTTGATCATCGATTATGGATAAATTGCCCATCATGCATCTTATGTACTATGCGACTCTGATCATCTTACAACTGCTGCAGATGAATCAGTATGTCATTGGCTGTCTACATATCCTTATGTATATTTTGAATTTCATCAACAATGGAGTCCAATTTATAGCACCTAACCTAATTGTCAATGTCCAATCATTTGTCAAGTATAGCTTGTTGACTATGGATTGGACAAGCTGATGATATTAGGTTAACCTGATCAAAAAATATGACTTAATTTCTAAAAGCTAAGAACTATTTTAGATTTTTGAACTAGAATATATAGTTGATTTCAATTAAGTGGTTGATATCTAGAATTTGAGCTAGAGGATTGGAAGTTGACAAAATTACCATAGAGAGTAAAGATTTAATTAGATGATTGTACTTGTAATAGTTTGTTTAGAAACTTTAAAATAAACAAAGGCTCTCACTAATTTTTTGAGTCTCTCATACTCCTCAAATAGAGAAATAAAAACTCTAATGCGATAAGTGGTTCTAGTGGATGCTGCGGTCTCATCGATGTACGGCACCTCACCTAATAGTTATGGATGACATGTATACCAATACATGGATCTTTTTGTCTGGATGCTTCTCTAAGCATGTTGCAGCGACTTGGCCTCTAAGTCCTATGGCCTCACCTAAAAATTATTTATATATTTTTTAGTTAAGTCTGACCCACCATTCACCAGTGAGTGCAAAGCCATCATTGGATCCCTCACCTAATAGTTATTGGGCCCAACTTTATCTTTACCTCGGGGCATCTAATGCCAATAGAATGGTTGTCTTTCCAATGCAACTAAATCACTTTAACCAGCCAAAAATGATCAACGTCGGAACTCTACAACGGTGGAAGACCAATAGACTTAATATTTAGTGAGGAGATTTAGGTTCAGGTCTTTTCTAATTAGTTACATATATTTGATGTAATGACTAATATAGTTTGGGTCAGCATATTTTATGTCAGACCAACCTAGTCGGCATGAGTGAACTCAAGTCAACAAGTAACCGAATACAAAACATAATCTTTCAAAATGGCCAGATAAGTGAAGATGAGTGGGGGTCCCCCTGTTGCTTTCCTTAGATACCAACGAATTGATCAGGTCAGACAACGAAATCAATTAAAGAACCACCATCTAAGATTTGCCTTAGACACCAAATTGGTTGATTAAAATCAATTAGGTTAACCTATAGATCTGGACTCGAACCATTGAGCCAAATTCGATCTTGATTTAATCAATTCATACACATGTGAATCAATTTGACCAACTATAACTAAATTCAATTTTGAACCCCTTTGATCTAATCCCAACCAACTCTTGATTAGGTTTGAGCAACTGCTCAAAATCAGAAAGAGTTCTAACCTGATCTAATCAATGATCCTAACTATAGTTTCGTCTCTAAACCTAATTTGTTCAACCCATACTCGAAGCCCATAATTTATGCATTGAAATCTAGATCTTAAATTTGCAATTTTAGATCTTGTAATTTTGAACCTTAATTCTCAATTAAGTACATTATGTACATGGATTTAAGTTTAGATCTTGAAATAATTTCTGATCTAAACAACTTATATTGTATCTCATACAATTTAGTTGTCTACAGAATCGAGTCGACTCATCCTGATACACGAATTGACTTATCACAGTGAGTCGGTACAACACTAAGATAATAAAACCTATATATCTAGCCTGTACAATTGAGTCAGCTCATCAGTGAATAAGCCAACCTACCAGGGTCTTGAGTTGACTCCAACAAAATAAGTCAACTCACCAAGCACTCGAGTTGATCCATTTGAGAATCAAATCGACTCCACAGGTATGCTAGTCACAGTTTCATGATTTCATGCAAACAGAACCTAAGGTTTTGGATCTAGGATTTTGTAGAATTAAGTTTTAGATCACGTGTCAAAACAATATATCATATATAATACTTAGCGATGTAAAACACATAAAATACATGCATAATCTGATTTAAATCTAAAATATATAATATATATAATTTTTTATTCACTGTTCATCTTCATAGAAAACATCGCAGTCGGCACCCCTGCATGTCATAAGAGAGAACTTATCGAATGGGCAAGAGAGGGACTTTAATCCCTTTATCTTCCTATGACTAGATGGCCATGGTGATTATCCCAATTCGATTACTAAGCTACTAAGAGATTAATCTAATATATCACATATGTAATCAATAAAAATTAGATCTAATTATCTTTCACATATCAAATATATGAATAATAATTTTGAATCTATACATGTAGAAAAAAATTTCAACAATCATATTAGATCCAAATTAAACTCTAATTAATATATTCAGATCTAAAACTAATTTAGATCTAAATAATTTATGATTTATTTTGGATCTAAAATAATTTTAGATCCAAAATAATCTTATAATCACATTACAACATGTAAAAATTTAGATCTAACATTAATTGATGTTCTACATCATTCTAGGACAATCGTTCATCATAATAGGATTATACCAGGGCAACCTTATTTCAGAATGATGTTGATCATCTAACTAATCTTCAGATTTAATTCTATAAATCAAATTTTAGATTTGAGTGATTTTCATATTCATATCAGAATCTGTGCTCGGATACCACTCCTAAAATTCTCTATGATTTTGTACGTGTAGTTTAAAATTTTCTAAATCTTATCCAGTGAAAGTAAATAAATTAAATTATTTTAATTTAAAATATATACCAAATCTAATCTAAAAGTCATGCATAGGATCTTGACATGAACATGCTACTTTGATATGAAATCTAAAAAAAAATGTTAGTGAAATAAAATTGGAGATCAGATCTCCATACCTTCGGATCTCTCTAAAGGGAGATGATCCGTGCATCGATCTTGAATGGATTGATCACTATTCTTCATGATGATCTTTCGATCGAGAGTATATAAAATTAACCACTAATAATGTATGTCTCAAATTTTCAACACCTTAAGAATATACAAAATCATCTTGTTAATTTTTAGGATAAATCATGGACACAAATGACATGATTGGTTATAAAGACTGCCCATCAAGTATAAAATATATCCTAGAGAAAGATATGTTTCAGTCAAGATTGGTTCTAGGGCACACATCTAACAAAAAATACAGGTAGTCTAGTACCAAAGCATAGTGAATTTCTTGCAAGTCATCGTGGTGATCTCAGGTCGAAGGGACACTTATGCTCATATCCTTCATGAGCTGCTTTTGACAACAGAGCTCTCCATGGGTGAGTTATTGTCCAGTGATGATATATTCCTACATCTTACTTGTATGCCATACCAATATCTCCATACTTCTTAGTTAAGAGAACAACCAACTCATATGGTACACAACGACCTATCCTCGATAAATATTATTGTCCTTCTTAATAATGTATCATTTGATCATGAATAAATTTAAGAACTATTTGATAAATTCTACTTTATTGATTGTATTATAATTCTAAGGACTTTATTATAATACGAGAGTTCAAAGGAGGATGCACTTTTATGATGAATTTATTAGAATAATTTTATTCATTAAGAATTTATATATAAATTATAAAGAACTCAATCATATACAGATAGATAATGAGCTTTAGGAAATATTTTTCAACAACTCCCGCTTGGACTAAAGCCATCAAGACTGTATTTAATATCTATCTTCCACTTATGGTCATCGAACTCTTTGGTGCCAAGAGCTTTAGTGAAATGGTCAGCCAAATTTTCTTCCATCAATCTTCAACAGCTCGACATCACCTCAATCGACGATCTCACGGATCAAGTGATAGCGACGTAGAATATGTTTGGTTTTTTAATGGGACTTGGGTTTCTTGGCTTGAGCGATGGCTCTAGTGTTGTCACAATATAGTAGAACTAGACTTTTAATTGAGAAAACTACTCCAAGTTTGTAGATGAACTTCTTCAACCAAAAAGCTTCTATTGCAGCATCAGATGCTGCAATATATTCTACTTCATATACTAAATCAGCTACTGTGTGCTACTTGAAACTCTTTCAGTAGATCGCTCCACTATATAATAAAAATATAGCTAGATACGCTCTTGCTATCATCATGATCTGATTGAAAATTAGAATCAATATATCCCATAAGTTTAAAATCAGTATCTCTATAGATTAACTATTGGTCCTTAGTATTTTTCAAATACTTAAAGATTGTCTTTACAACTTTCTAATGGTTCTCATCCAGATCAGATTGATACCTACTCACTACCCCTAGTGAGTAGGCCACATCCAGCCTCATACATATCATAGCGTACATGATAGATCCAACTATCGAGGCATAGTGAGTAGGCCACATCCAGTCTTATACATGTCATAGCGTACATGATAGATCCCACTATCGAGGCTTATAGGATTCTACTCATATGCTCTCTCTTGTTATCAGATAATTCTTTTTAAAGAGAGTAATTCCTTGACCTATCAGTGGATAGTCCTTCTTAAAATTTTTCATATTAAATCATTTTAGCATGATATCGATGTAGGTGGATTAGGACAACCCAAGCAACCTTTTAGATCTATCTCTATAGATCTTCATCTCTAGGATATTGGATGCTTCTCTCAAATTCTTCATGAAGAACTACGATGATAGCCACAGCTTTACATTTTGTAAAGTAGAGATGTCATTTTCTATTAATAGTATGACATCTACATACAACACAAAGAATATGATCATAGAACCATTAGCCCATTTATAGATGTAGGGCTCCTCTCTATTCTTAATGAGGCCATACGTTTTGATCGTCTTATCATAACGCATGTTCTAATTTCGAGAAGCTTGCTTCAGTCCATAAATGGACCTATTTAGCTTACATACTTTAGATTCGTCTGTGGATATGAATCCTTCAGGTTGTATCATATACATATTTTCTTCCAACTCTTCATTGAGGAAAGTGGCTCTGACATCTATTTGTCAGATCTCATAATCTAGGTGTGTCACTATAGCAAGCATAATCTAAATAGACTTGAGCATTGCTATAGAAAAAAATATCTCATCATAGTTAATACCATAATATTAACAATATCTCTTGGCAACTAGATGGACTTTATAGGTCTCTACCTTCCCATCCACTCCTCTTTTGTTTTGAAGACCCATTTGCACTCTATGGGTTTAATCCCTTCAGGTGGATCAACAAATGTCCTTACATTATTGATCTCCATGGATTTATTTAAATTTTATGATTTTTAGCCATTTCTCAAAATCGGACCTCTGCATGGTATCCATATAGGTAATCAGATCCTCATCGTTCTCATTTAGTTTGACAGGATCATCATTTTGGATCAAAAAACTGTAGTATCTGTCTTGTTGATGCGATACTCTACTGGATCTTCTTAATGGTGCATCTATAATAGGCTCCTGATTTGATTCTTCAATCAAATTTGATTCTGTATTTCTACTCAAAGGTGTCTAAATTTATTCCTTTGGGTACCCTACAAATAAACACTTATCAAATCTGGATCCAAATTTATTTGTCTTTAAATATTTGACATAAACCGAACATCTTCAAACCCTAAGGTGTGAGTGTAATACCCCAAATCAGCAAAGAGGTAATCTAAGAGATTAGCATTTGCATTTAGTATTCATGTGTGTGTGATATAGCATTTTGTCCATGGTATATTTGAGCATTTAAATATTAATTAAGCAATAATAATGAAGCTTAAAAATGGTTGTTAGTTAAGAAGAAAAAAGATTGAGGAAGGAGATCAATAATAGTGGCACTAAAGTTGAATTCTGGTGATTTTTGAAGTATAGAATAAGTGAAACTTTGGAGGATAATTGAAGTAATATATATGTGTAAGGTAATTTTGAAGTGTAAACTCATGATTTACAAAATTTTGAAACCTATGGGATTGGCTCGACTCAATTTTAAGAAGAGTCGACTAAGTCATAGAAAATAGAAAGCATATCAGAAGGGACTTGCTGGCACATAGGTGAGCGGACTAAGTTTTAGGTTAGTCGACTAAGCCTGAGTCGACTAAGTTTAGGTTAGTCGATTAAGCTGTGAGAAAGCAAAGCGGTGGGTCTGAACTGAGGTGTTTTGATTGGAATTTAAATAAATTTTTATTGAAACAACTCAGCAGCTTGGAGATCTAAACAAAGGGGTGAAATCTTTGTAGCAACACATCAACATGTCTTAAATTTATGGATTTTGTGGATCAAACTCCTAGCAAGCTGGTTCTTTAAATTATTATTTTTTCCAAAGCTATCTATCGGTTCCTTATCGTTGCTGTTCTGGTTTTCTAGTAAAACAAAAGATAGAGGAGGAAGGAGGGTTGGAGAAGGTGATTTTCTCAATCCAAAGTGAAAGAAATATCAGCTAGGAGGTGGTGACTAATTAATTTACTCTTTTGGGTTGGAGAAGGTGATTTTCTCAATCCAAAGTGAAGAAAATCAGCTAGGAGGTGGTGACTAATTGATTTACTCTTTTGATAGAAGAAAGTTGTTGCTAGTGGGAAAGGAAGAGATTGGTGTTGCTGGCAGCAAGATTTTGACCATGGAGGTAAGAGTTTTGATAACTAAATTAGATGTAAACTGAACCTTGAGTCCTTGATTATCATGTTGGATGTTTTAGAGAAATTAAAGCATGCATTTAAACTTGAATTTAGGATTATTTGCTGATATAATCTTCTAAAAATCAGAAAATAATCTGAATTTTCAGCAAATAGGCTGAAATTAGGTTGACTGAATTTGGAATAGATTATGGAAGGAAACGTGGATTGAATTACTAAAACTCTCAAGTTAATATTGAGATTTAGTTAACCCTAACAACATAAAAATAGATTGAATTATGGAAAATCCTTGAATTATGTTAAAGGTCTATCTAACCCTAAGCAAGGCAAAGCAACCTCGAACAAAAATAAAAGTTAGTAAGCATAGAACACAAGCATATATTTTCATATTCATGTATCATGATTAGTGTAGTATTAATCAGCATGTATCAACTTTATAAGAAAAAAAAAAGCTCTTGAGGGATGATTTGGTTGAGTTAAGCACCAGGGTGATCTAGCAGCCATAAAAGATGAGTGAAATTCATCTAATTTTGATATTTTCATTGTATTTTATTCTGAAAAAGGTTTATTTGATAAAAAACTTTTATTCTATAGCTTATATACATGTATGCAAGTACAAAAATAGGAAATGATCTTTTTAACAGCTTATGTATACAGCTTATGTATGTATATATATATGATTTGAATAACATGGTACTTGTGGTTTGAAATATGTTAAAACAGCTTACCAACATCAGAGTTTTATTGAGCATGTTTTATGGGGTGTTACAAAGGTAGATGCCTATGGTATGAGCCTGTGGCAAAACCATATGAGCCTATGGCGAAACTATATGAGCCTGTGGCAGCATACATACCTGTGGTGAAATACCACGCCCATGGGGGCTTATTAATATTTAACAGGGCAGGCTGCCCATAGGATTGGTCCACCTATGGGATGTGTTGCCCTAATAGTGAAATAAGGGTGTGCCATGGTGTAGTCGATGGTAAACAGCTGCTTGTGTTTTAAAATGATCTTTTATATGATTTATTTCTACTTAGTATACAAATGTTTGAAAGCATATTAGTATTGTGGAATATCAGTTATTTTGAGCATTACAATTATGTTTCCTATTTTTCCATTGCAAGATGATTACTCACTCATTGGGACTTAGGTCTCATTATGTGTTTCTTTTCTTTTTCTGGACAAATTTGAAGTATCATAGCTCATCATAGAGGTTGCTTGATCAGTACTCATTTTTGGATCAGGTCCACTTGAGGAGGAGCATATCCTTCTTTGGCTTATGCTAGCTAGTGTGAGGAGTTCATTTTTTAGGATTTTACACAATGTTGGATTTTTGTTCATGTTAGCTTGTGAGAGGAATATGTTTTGGGATGCATTATGTTTGTTTGAAGTTGTGAAAATCAATCAATGTTAAATATGTTTATCTTTAAATAGTTTATACAAAGCATAGTAAGATGAATGAAGTGCTAGGCTGGTTTATGAAAAACGATGAATTGATTGAGATGCTTGAGTTAGCAATTGAAAATATTAATTGAGTTAGATGTAAATAGGTTATTAGCTCAGTTATAGTTTAGTAATTTTTTCATCCTTAGTTTAGGATGGGGTGTAGCACGCTCGTCTGATTTCAGCGATGACGTGTTACAGTGAGAGTACTGGCTTATATCCAGTCCATACCTTATATGAAATTTTATTTACAGACTTACTTGAAATTCTGTTCAGTACATAGCATGCAGTTTCTAGAGCGTATCTTCAGAAGGAGAATGGTAGAGTCATAAAATCCATTATGGATCGAACTATGTCTAACAGTATTCGATTCCTCCTTTTCGACACTCCATTATGTTGCGGTGTCCCCGGAGGAGTCCATTGTGAGAGAATCTCATTCTCTTTTAGATATGTTAGAAACTCATTAGAAAGGTATTTATCTCCTCGATCTGGCCAAAAATTTTAATACGCTTTCTAGTTTGTTTTCTACTTCACCATGGAATCGTTTGAACATTTTAAAAGATTCGAACTCTTATTTCATAAGGTAGACATACTT
Source organism: Elaeis oleifera (assembly GCA_000441515.1). Lineage (NCBI taxonomy): Eukaryota > Viridiplantae > Streptophyta > Magnoliopsida > Arecales > Arecaceae > Elaeis > Elaeis oleifera. Next base: position 19,690 of record KE509698.1, on the reverse strand, counting down.
ATACCTCGATAGGTCGTCAGTGAAAATAATGTAGTTAAATCCACCTCAGTACTTGTGCTTATGGATCCACATACATCACTATGTACTAGACTCAGAACATCTATGGCTTAATTATCTTTTCTTTAAAATGTGACTTTGTCATTTTACCAAGAAGATAGGATTCACATGTCTGTAACGATTCACAATCATCAATATTGAAGATTCTTTCTTTAGTTAACCTATCTATCCTATTCTTGTTCACATGATCTAGCCGACAATACTAAAGATAGGCATCACTGATATTATCTATCTTAGGATGTTTATTAGATGTGTACATTACACTTATAGATTGTGATAGAAGGTATATGCTATGTTTCAATTATCCACACATAATTGTAGTATCATTCAAAATGATATCACAAAAATTATCCTTTATTAAAAAGTTGAAACTAACTTTGGCCAAAAGATCTATAGAGATGACATTCATCAAAAAGGAAGGAGAATGACAATCATCTAACATGACAATCCAGGACTCAAAAACAAGCTGAATAGTTTCTAGAGCTAAAACTGGAACAAGACTTTCATCTCCAACATTCAAGAATCGTCCATCGTCTCTGAATTTTCTACTGGTCTGAAGTCCCTGCAACGAATTACAAATATTAATTGGACTTCCAATATCCAATACCCAGGTAATAGTATCACACACAGAGAAATTACAAGGAGTGATCATATAAATATCTTGTCCAGCAACCAATTACTTATTTCTATTGTTTGGTCTTTTGGGGTCAAAGGAGGCTGATACTGAGGATAATTTCTCTTCCAGTGATCTGGCTTCATACAGAAGAACCTCTTTGCCTAGCTCTTATCAATTTTTGACTTCTTACTCTAACTGGGCTTTGGAGACCCATTGTTGGTGCAGAATTTCGCTGGCACTGGAGAAGCTGGAGCTGAGGGAGTCACCGTCGGGAACTGCAAAGGAAGTCTAAACCGGAGTTGGAGGTGCTCCAGCAAGATCCTCTGATGCTCAAGTCAGTACTCTGCCTCAACAGAAATGGAGTGCTCGAATGAGAATTTTAGCAGAGTTTCGAGTTAGAGTTTTTGAGCTTAGAGAAGAACGTATCTGGGGTTCCTTTTTATAGACGGAAAGCGTAACTGATTGACAACGACGTCTGTAACTGCCTAATAGTGGGCCGTTCAGGGCCATGAGGAGTTTGTTGCGGAGAGTAGTGGCGTCAGGGGCCGTTCAGAGCCACGTGGAGTCTGTTGTGGAGTGTGAAGTGATGTCCGTTGTCGTGACTTGCCAGAGAGTGGTGGAGCCATATGGAATCCGTTATAGAAAGTGGAGCAGAGTCGTGGCCATCATCGTGGCTTGCCAGAGAGTTTGGGCCTATCAGCTGAAGCTCGGTTGGGGCGTCTGGTGG
>KE509697.1:16227-34482 GCA_000441515.1 Elaeis oleifera | reverse complement strand
TCTTGGGTTGCATAGTTAGGCAACAATTGAGATTAAGGTTGAGAGCACCTAACCCTCTCGGCCACATCTTCACATTCAGCTAATTGGCCAGCTTGATCTTTAACTATAGGAGGAGCTCCTACAAACTGGTCTAGTATCTTATGAGAAGAAGTGGGTTGATCTAAAGAATCATTTGCTTCCCCAAGTTTCTACTTAAGTTGCTGGAATAAAGAGTTTGTGGAAGGGGGAGAAAGGATTGTCAAAAGAGTCACTGCTATCAGGATTTTTGATTTCACATTGCATGTTTTCTTTAACTTGTTGGACTTTTGCCTGATGTGAAATGGGCTTCCAGACCTCCTTATAGACCTTAATTACTTGACTTTGTTGTTTAGAACCTAATGCCAATTGTTCTTTTGAATATCAGGGTCTATCAAAGGATGCTCCTCAATAATTTAGACTTTCGTCTGCGAAGGTGAATCAGAGGGAGAGGAATAGTGAGATTGTTGAATTTTTGCGGAGATCTTTTCTTTTTTCTTTGCTTGTCCTTTAGCTGAAGATTGGTCTCGATCAGCAGAAACATCCATAATTTTCATCATTTGTGTTTCCTCCTCTTTAGCTAATGATTTTGATAATGGACTAAATTTAGAAGGTGATCCCACTGCAAGAGCCATTTCCCCTGCAGCTTGAGACTTTGGTGGCAATCGTCTTGCTGTTCCTTTGGCTAGGTCCAGGATGAGGGAGAAATCCATCAATTGGAGGAGATTAAGTCTTGTTACTTTTCTGAGAAGTGGATGAACTCACCGGTATCCTAATAGCACAGATCCAGAGCCCAAACACAGATTTAATATCCCATTTTCCATCATCTCTACAACTGGAGGATTCCATGGTGAGTCCTATCCTCCCATAGGAATAACAGATGTCCAACAATTTTTCATAGGTTAATTGCTGCCAAAAGATAGATTCTTTCACTCTAACCTTCACTCTCGGGCAAATACTCTTCGTGACATCCAGGAGGATATAGACCCTCACAAAATCCATTCGAGATGAAGCCTCTGTCCAGTCATCCAAAAACAGAAGGGTACTAGCCGCAGAGGCTATTTTGAGGATGCTCTCTTTCTCCCATAGCTGAAAAGGAAGATCCGGTAAGCATAACCATACCCTAGCTTGTTTGACTGAATCCTTACAGGGTTGAAACTTTGGCCCCCAACTCTTAAGAGCAAGAAGTTGACCTGACCAAGGTCCTTGCTCCAAAATCCAAACTTTGCTTCCACGTATGGGCATTGAAACACCAAGAGACCATCCAATAGAGAGGAAACTTGAAGTTCTCCTTCCAACTTCCTTCGTTGATTCATTTTTCGTTGAACAAAATCAATAAGAAATCCCTTCCCCAAAACTTTCCAACCAATGCCCATTGCCATTGGATACTAGATCTATCTATCTCATCAAAGAAAGCAATTACCTTGGTGAATCTTTGCTGCACAGCTGTTACTTTTTCTTAAGTGGTCCTTGAAGTCTCCCGCTAGAAGCAACACGGTCCTTGGACCACTTGAAACCAGGATCGGGTGGCATCTGACGATTTTCTTGCTGAAGGTCGTGGCTCGGCCATAGATGGTGCCCCATCAGATGCTTTTCCATACTGATCTGAAGATGTACTAGGGTCTAGTGAAGATGCCTTCATCATTCCCAAGCGATTGGCCTCCAAAATAGGCTATAATCCTTTTTGAAGGATAGCCCTAACCCTATCTATAGTGGTTCTGGAGAGGACCCAAAGGAACAAGATGCACCAATAAGAAGTGCTTGTTATAGTGTGGAACTTTGCTGCAAACTTGAGTTAGAATCGAGAGTATTAATGCATCTTATATTGTCATGTGATTACAACATCACCTATATGTTGGCAGTGTCACGTCCATGTGGTGGGACCCACCAACCATAATAATAAAAAAATTAGGCAGCACGAAAGAAGAAACATGAGAGACAGAGAGAGAGGACGTGTGGCATGGGAGTACAGCATGCGCGAGAGGAAGAAAGAAACTTAAATCTTTCTATCTCCGATCGGAAGGTGATTTCAAATCTAATTGAGATGAAATTTCAGTATGTTATTCATGGTAGCAAGCTCTATAAATTGAACGGTTTGGATCACTGTGAAACCTCCTCTTGTGTAACTCATTTATACCTAGTTTGGTAAGATCTGTCTCGTTTTCTCCTTATATTCCTTAGTAAAATTGATGTATTATCCTGAGATGAGCATTATATGTTAATTAGAAAGCCTCTAATATGCTAGAGAGAAATTTTGCTCTACCAATTATTTGGTGATAGTAGAAGTTTGATCTGGACATCAATCCCATGATTTTTACCTCCATATTGAAGGGTTTTCATGTATATTTGGTGTCCTTGTGCTTGTCTTAATTTACATTTCTTACTAGATTTGATAATGTTAAGTTATTACCTATTTTAATTAGCACATAGGGAAAAAATTTATCCTAGATATAATTATGTTTGTGGCCCTTTCACCCCAACAACTTATATCAGAGTAGGTTAGACAGTTAATGTGGTTTATGCAAGTTAAAATGGAGGATAAATTCAATATGGTTAAATTAACTTCATCAAATTATTTTTATGGAGGATGATGATGGAAGATTTATTATATTATCGAAATTTGTTTGAGCAGATTGAATTGCAGAAAAAATGTCAGATAATGTAAATGCTGGTCAGTGAAAATAGTTGAACAAAAAAGCCACAGCTATGATTAGACAATGGATTGATGTGAGTGTGATCCATGATGGTGTGATAGAGACAGATGCTTACAGATCTGAAAGAAGCTAGAGGATTTGTATCAAGAGAGGAATATACAAAATAAAGCCTACCTGATTAGAAAACTGATAAATTTGAAGTATAAAGAAGAGCAGAATACTTCAGAGCACTTGAATAACTTTTAGGAGATCCTGAATCAGTTGGCTATGATGAAACTGCTTCTTGATGATGAGGTGCAGGCATTGATTTTGCTAAGTTTCTTATCAAATATTTGAGAGACATTGATGGTGATGTTGAGTAATTCCACTGTCAGTGATAAACATATCCTGACTATGATGAAGGATAGTATATTGAATGAAATAAGTGGCTGAAAGAAGCAGAGTTTGACAGATATAGGTTCTAAGACATTGGTTACAGAGCAGAGGGGGAGAAACAAACATAGATCCTCCTACAATAAAAAGGATGGTGAGTCTTATGACAGAAAAGATAAAAAAAATTCAGAAGTCGGTCAAAGTCTAGGAAGGGTGTCACTTGCTATTACTGTAATAAGCCAAGATATTTCAAAGAGTGTAAAAATATAAGAGGTATCAGAATAAGAGTATAGAAGAAAAAGAGACACAAAGTATGACTGTAGTTATATTTGATTATGAGGTCATGATTGCCTGTGATGATGGGTGCATTAATCTTACATGCCAAAAATTTAGTTGGATAGTTGATTCAGCTGTCTCATACCATGTTGCATCTCAGAGAGACTTCTTCTTGTCCTACTTCAAAATAATTTTGGGCATATTAGGATGAAAAATGATGCAGTAGCTCAAATTATGAGCATAGGAGATGTTTGTTTGAAGACCAACATTGGGTGCAGACTGCTGTTAAGAAATATGAGATATATTCCTGATATTCGGTTACATTTGATTTTTATCTGTGTCCTAAATGATGAGGGCTACTCCATTTGCTTTAATGAAGAAAATGAAAGCTCACCAAAGGTTCCTTGTTGTAGCAAAGACAGAAAATTAGCTTTATAGATTGTAGGCTAAGATGTGGAGTGGAGAGGCAAATGCGGTTGAGAAGATCTTCACAGACTTATGACATTAGCGACTTGACCATCTGAGTGGGAAGGGACTTGATGTTCTATCTAAGCATAATCTGCTTCCTTTAAAAGGTATAATATCGCAAGTAGCATAAAATTTCATTTCATAAGTTCCTCTCACATAGGAGATCATATGTGTTAGATTTAATTCATACTAATATATGCTTCATGACCATAAAAATACTTAGTGGTGTACTATATTTTATTACTTTTATTGATGACTATTCTTAAAAATTGTGAACTTTTATTTTGAGATCTAAAGATCAGATATTCGATGTCTTTAAAGAATTCCATACTAGTATTGAAATGAAGAAGGAAAAAATTGAGATGCATCCGATCAGACAATAGTGGTGAATACTGAGGTTCATTTAAGAGCTACTGCAGACAGCATGGTATTAGATTAGAGAAGACTATCCCTAAGATACCTCAGCAGAATGGAGTGGTATAGAGGATGAACCACACCATTGTTGAAAGAGTTCATTACACACTTTCTCATTTGAAGTTGCCTAGCTACTTCTGGGTGAAGCTACGAGGACTGCAATTGACTTGATTAATCTCTCTCCTTCATTTATCCTTGATGGTGATGTTCTAAGAAGGTATGGATAGGAAAATCAGTTTCTTATGACCATCTCAAAGTATTTAGATGTAGGGCCTTTGTTTATATTTCTAAAGATGAGTGCTCAAAGCTTGATAGCAAGTCAAAATAATACATCTTTCTTGGGTATGGACGTAAACAGTTTGGATACAGGCCATGAGATCCAATAGAGAAGAAGCTGGTCAGAAACTAAGATGTAGTATTCTTTAAGGTTTAGACCATTGAGGATATGAAGAAAGCAAATAAGCTAGAGTTTACTATAAAGTTATTAGTTGATCTATCTCCTGTGTCTCAAGTCAGAGCAAATATTAATGATGGACAAACCGCAGAGGATGGTGATATGATGAATGATAAGCCTACACATGGTGACAATATATCAGATGAGCATGGTGAGCAAGCTTCTATACAGTAAATGGAATAGTAGCTGAGAAGATCTATTAGAGAGTATCAATCTTCTTAAAGGTATCCTCTATATAAGTATGTGATGGTGACTGATGGGAAGAGCCAAAATACTTTCAGGAGGCTATGTCACATGCAGAGAAAGAAAATAGTTTGAAGCCATATAAGAAAAGATGAAATCACTACATAAGAACTACACTTCTAACTTAGTAGAGATACCCAAGGAGAAGAGAGCACTCAAGAATAAATGGATATTCATACTCAAGACAGAAAACACAGCTCACAATCGAGGTACAAGATGAGATTGATTGTGAAGGGCTTCAGTCAGAAGAAGGACATTGATTTTGAGAAGATTTTTTTACCTATGGTCAAGATGTCTTCGATCCGAGTTATTCTTGATTTGGCAACCAGCCTGAATTTGAAGATTAAGCAGCTTGATGTGAAGACAATATTTCTTCATGATGACCTCGATGAGGATATTTATATAGAGCAACCAGAGGGGTTCATAGATAAAGGAAAGGATAACCTGATATGCAGACGAAAGAAAACTTGGATGGCTTGAAATAAGCTTTTCGACAGTGATGCAAGAAATTTGATTCCTTCATGGTAGATCATGGGTACAACAGAATCATTTCTAACCATTATATATTTGTGAAGTGGTTCAGTGATGGTGATTTTATTATTCTTATGTTATATGTTGATGATATATTGATTGTTGGTCATGATGCCAAAAAGATTCAGAGCTTGAAGGCTGAATCGAGTAAGTACTTTGCTATGAAGGATTTGGGATTAGCGAAGTAGATATTTGGTATGAGGATTGCTCATGATAGGAAGGATAAAAAATTGGAGCTATTTCAAGAGAGATACATAGAGAAGGTGTTAGAAAGGTTCCAAATGAGCAACTCCAAATCAGTTAGCTCTCCACTTATAAGTCATTTTAAATTGAGCTCCAAACAGTGTCCTGCTAGTGACAAAGAGAAGGGGAGATACAAAAAGTCCCTATGCATCCACAATTGGTAGTTTGATATATGCTATGGTGTGTACTAGGTCGGATATTGCTCATGCTGTTGGTATTGTCAGTCGATTTCTTCTAATCCTAAGAAAGAGCATTGGACTGCAGTGAAGTGGATTCTCAAATATCTCAGAGGTACTTTATAGTATGTTTGTATTTTGGTATTGATAAATCTATATTAGATGAATATACAGATATAGATATGATAGGTGATTTTGATTCTAGAAAGTCTACATCGAGATAATTGATGACTTTTTTAGAGAGAGTTATCTTATGGCAGTCTAAACTGTAGAAATGTGTTGCTTTGTTAACTACAGAGGTAGAATATATTATAGTGATAGAAGTCAGCAAGGAGTTGTTGTGAATGAAGAAGTTTCTTAAGGAACTTGGTTTGAGGCAAGAAAAATGTCTTGGATTGTGATAGTCAGAGTGCAGTTCATCTCATCAAGAATCCGACTTTTCATTTGAGATTGAAGTACATTAATACGAAGAATCATTAGATACGGGATGCTTTAGAGATGAAGTTGTTACAACTGGAGAAGATTCATACAGATGATAATGCTTCAGATATGCTGATTAAGACATTGTCTGCAGAGAAGCTTGTAGGCTGTAGAGCTAGTGCTGGTTTGCTAGTTCTCCCCATATGGGCGTGAGGGAGAGATTTGTTGGTGGTGTTTCACCCATGTGGTGGGATCTGCCAACCATAACAATAATAAAAAAACTAAGGTAGCGCAAAAGAAGAAACATGAGAGAGAGAGAGAGGGCATGTGGCATGAGTGTGCGGTGTGCGCGAGAGGAAAAAGAAATTTAAATCTTTTCAGCTCCGATTGGAAGGTGATTTCAAGCCTGATCGAAATGAAATTTCAATATATTGTTCACAGAAGCTAGCTCTATAAACTGAATGATTTGGATCGTTGTGAAACCTCCTCTTATATAACTCGCTTATATCTGGTTTCTTGAGATCAATCTCGTTTTTTCTTTATATTCCTCAGTAGTATTGATGTATTATACTGAGATAAGTATTGTATATTAATTGGAGAGCCTCTAGTATGCTAGAGAGAAACTTTGCTGTAGCCATTTTTTGGTGATAGTGGAAGTTTGATCTGGACTTCGGTCCTATAATTTTATCTCCATATTGAAGGATTTTTCATGTAAATCTGGTGTCCTTATACTTGGGTTAATTTGCATTTCTTACTCGATTTGATATTATCGAGTTACTGTCTGTTTTAATTACCACAAAGAGGATAGAATTTATCCTAGATATAATTATCTTTGTGGCCTTTTACCCAACACTATAAATGGATATTAGTCAACATGTTAAGTATATATGATTTGTTGTGACGCCATTCCATGTTCCTTTCTGTATAAACAATCTTGATCAGAGCCAGCAAAATGAAGTAGCCATCGAGCAATAAAATAGCTCTGAGAATCTACACCCTCACTTGCACCTGTTTCAAAGGCTTCAAAGATGCAAACAAATCTAATTGTTCTGTTTTAACCAACTAAAGCACATTTTACAAAGAATTAGAAATAAAACCATAGAAGTTGTTTGCAACTATTTTGGCACTTCCCCAAACCAAAGGTTTAAAATATACGGAAGCGATTCCAAATCATTGCATCACACCAAATTATACCATGTGTGATGCCTCTCCCAATCCACGGCAAATTTTGTTGGTTTCTGTTATATATATATATATATATATATATAATACATCTAGAGGAGTAATTTAATGTAAGTGAGAAAATAAAATAATAATTTTTGAAACTATATTTACAGATAAGATGAGAACACGATTATCCAAATTATTCAAATATTTTAAAATTTATTTATTTATTTTTTAATTTTTTAACATGTATGCATGTGACGTTTATATGCATCGTTGACGTAGATTCAAATATTTTTTCGCTTCTCATGTTATATATTATTATATTTTTTCGCTTCTCATGTTTTATATATATATATAGATAGAGGGACGGGGGGGGTGGTCCGCGTGTGTACATATATAGCAACCTCGATGTTGCGATCACAACGACGGCCTCCGTACCATGACAGACGGGGGGGGGGGTGCAATGCCCGCGTGTGTACTTATATAGCAACCTCGATGTTGCGATCACAACGACGGCCTCCGTACCATAACTGCCAAAACTTTTCCTCATGCTGAGATGCGAATTAGCTGCTGGAGCCCGAAGCCCGGAGTCCGGACCCCGGACTCTGCCTCACAAGCCCACATAGAACGGGAATGGAAGAGAGGAGAGCTACCACTCAGCTTTTCCGCATACTTTGGTCCAAGGCATGCCCATCATCTTCGCTTTAGGCATGGCGGTGACTCGCTTCTCCTCCTACGTCCGGCACCCTAGCCTTTTCTTTGCTGGCTCTGTGCTCCTCTTCCCTAGCATCCTGCTATTAGATCGCTCTAGCAGCTTCCATTCTACGTATCCTGCTGTTAGTCATTGATACTTTGACTGGTATCATTTAACGACTATTGAAGATTCATGAAACTCATTAGCCGATCTAGTAGCAGAACCTGCTAAATAATTGAAATGTGTTCGACATCCTTTGGCTCGCAACACTTATCACAACCAGTTTGCAATGGATTCAGGAAGCTTCTAGTCAACAATTAAACATGGGAGCCTTCTCTAGGCAATTTCCACCAATAAAGTTGTACACGAGGTGCAACTCTGATCTTCCAAATGAATAAGAAATTATTAGCCTCAATATTTTCAGAGGGATCATTGCGGAATAGGAAGTCGTTAGCAACCTTCATCTTTAACAAAGGAGAACCAGATTTGGCCCAAACCAGAGTATCCATGCATGGGTGTTGAGGTAATGCAATAGACTTAATTTCAACTACCATGCCTGAAGAGAAAGTACAGCTCATTAAGGTGCTGCAAATTCTACTGGCCTTGTGTAATTAATGAAGAAACCAGCAAACTGTCGAGGTTCAGAGTAGTACTCAGCAAGTAGGGGACTTGAGAAGAAGAATGTTCAATACCAAACATAAGAAAGAATCTGAATTCTGCTAACGTCACCTATTTGTCGCTGAAATGCAAAGCTAAGCCTTTTAAAATGATTGGCAATTCCTTCCAAATAGCTGACACTTTCCCTCTAACAGCATACTCCTCCCAGTTGCCACGAAATCCATACTTTGCTCCAACAACTTCGCCCCCAATGAATGAGGATCGAGGATTAAATTCACTGCCAAACGAGTCAAGAAAGCTGTTTGATTCTGCTTCAGATCCGGAAAGCCGAGCCCACTGAACATCTTAGGCTTACATTCCATGTTGACCGATCTCATGAACCTATGGAAACGATCCGATACCTTTTGAATATTATCAATAATTGTGGACGGCACGACACAACTAGACATCAACTAAATGGGCACAGAAGAACAGATTGCCAGAGAACCACTCTTCCTACTTGACATAGTAACCAGCACTTCCACCCACGCAGCTTACTGTTTATTTATCAAGCAGAGGATCAAACTTGGTTAGTTTAATCTCCGACCTGCCACAGGAATACCAAGATAAGTAATTGTACCGACCTTCTTGTTCACATACAAAATTGCACAGATTTGCATCTGATCTTCATAGCTAAGCCTTAGACTGAAGAATGCATAAGATTTATCCATGTTGACATGCTATCTCGACTGTGAGCAATAAGATGCCATGATATCCCGAATGATCTTCGCATTACAGATTGTTGCCTTAACAGTGATTAGAAGGTCATCCGCAAACATGGAAAGGGAGCCTTGAAAGCTTCTACATACGTGCCGGTTGATAAGCCTTTAAGGATCCCCTATGAACAGCTTCCTGCATAGATCTAGACAGCATATAAGAGCCAATACTGATTTGAGACTGTTTTGGTGCTGTTCACTATAATTTTTAACTGATATTACTATTAATCCAGAAACAGTTATCTTAGATTTTTGCAGTAAGAATAAAATGTATTGCTAGTGCTATGATGGCGAGGCCAAATCTATGCAGTCCAAAAGTAGAAGAGAACCAAAATGCAGGTGACCTAACCAAAGAGAGAACAAGCAGGGATGAACAAAATCATATGGGGCAGGCAACTAAAAAAAAATTAAGGGACGGACTTTCTATTATGCCATGTTTCTTCTAATACCAACTAAAAAAAAAACTAAAGTCAAATGCGCCTCCTAATAATGGAGTTGTTAGTTCGTAATTAAAATAAAAAAGCATGGTTTCCTCTTTATTCCTCATTTTCATAATATATCTTTTATCGATATATACTACATAGTCAAATGATATATACTAAGTAAATTAATCATCAAGCAAATCAATACATACCTTCAGATAAATTGATATACAGTTTGCAGAATATAAAGTCTATCAATACACAGTATACAACCAAATGATATGTACTTAATAAATTAGTTATCTAGCAATCTAAAAATACATACCTCCAAGCACAATGATATACAGTTTATAGAATATTATGTTTACCAATATACAATACATGATATAGTGATACATACTCATCGACTTCCTAATACATACTGCAAATCTTTTTGATACACACTTGGCAGTATTTAACATACACATCTAGAAAATCAATGCACAATTTTTACAATATGAAATTCACCAATATAGAGTCTACAGTCAGATGATATACACTTAGCAAATTAGTCATCTAGCAACTCAATATACATATCCGAGCAAATTGATATATAGTTTGCAAAATAATATATCACCAGTACATGGTATATGATATGGTGATATATACTCATCGACTTTCTGATACATACTGTAAATTTCTTTGATATACATTCAATAGTGATCCAACATACACTTTCAGATAAATCGATATACAATTTCTAAAATATACTTTTTATTTGAAGTTATGTATTGGATCACTTTTGAATATGTATCAAAGAAACTTGCAATATGTATCAAGAAATTGATGAGTATATATCACCAAGCTATGTAGTGTGTACTGGTGAACATTATATTTCAAAAATTATATATAAATTTGTTTAAAGATGTGCATTGAGTTGCTACATAACTAAGTTGCTAAATATATATCTTCTGGCAGCCATATACTATATATTGATAAACTCTATATTTTGAAACTATATATAGATTTAGTTGGAGATGTGCATTCACTTACTCAATGATTAATTTATTTAGTGTATATCATATAGTCATGTAATATATATCGGTAAAAAATATATATTGAAAATGCGAAAGAAAGAGAATGGCATATTTCTTTAATCACAAGATTGATAACTCTATTAGTAGAAAGTTCTTTAACTTTTAAATTTATACTTTAAAATTCGTATTAAGAGAAATATGGCAAACTATGAAGCTCATCCCATAATTATTTCTCTAATGCCCACCCCATATAATTTTTGTTCATAGGGAATGTGGGTTGCACGAACGAGCACTGAGGTAAGTTCATGCTTTTTTCATGCCCACCTTCAAACCAACGGTGCTTGTCACTTGCCACTTTCCTTGGATTAACGACCACATTTCTAAAAGTTATTTTATTTATTTTAAAATCAAAAACAAAGACCTCTTGTGCTTGCATGACAAAGATCAATATGGGCATCACACCATCTTGTTGTCACACCCCAAACCTAATAATATTCACATCGGCCATGTGACAACCGCATACTCCTTAAGATAAGATCTTAAAGAATATGCAATGCTTGAAAATTCATTACAAACTCAAGATCTCATGAACACTATTGATTTCAATTTATAACAAATATTCTACATTATCAAATCTTAAATAATTTACATAACTTAGACAACCATCTGTTATTGATGATGCTCTATCTAATCAATTATTTAAATTGATATTTCAATTTTAGCAAGTATAAGCATCCTATAATTTTAAAAGGAAAGATGAGGGTTGTGAGTTTTACAGTCCAGTAAGAATCTCCACACACTGACATCAATATAGAAGTATAATTTAAAATAATCGATAAATAATATCAAAGAGAAAATATAAACTATAAAATCTCAAGTCACGTATCCAATATAACTCGATATCGATATATATAAAAACATGCATCATATATCATCGAAGATCTATTTTTTTCAAAATTGATATATTACACATAGATCATTAAGTAATCCTCTTTTACTTAATTATGATTTTATTTATTATCATCTATATCTCATTAATATGATCCAAATCAATTAATAGTTATTTTAGAATTTTGGACTAATCATGCTCATGCTCGAACCCGTGACTGGCAAACTTAAATACCATATCACTGTCGATGGTGAAGTTATTTTTAGTATCATGTTCTTATCCATGGCAAGCTATTCACAATGCCATTTCCTGTCCATGGCGAGCTATTCTGAGAAACATATTTCTGCCCATAATGAGGTTATTCGTAATTTAACGTGGCTAGTCCAAACCTTTTTTCTCAATCATCAATTTATCAATCTCAATCATACCAAGAAAATACTATAAATATTATATTTCTTTAAAATTTTTAGCTAATATCATAATCCAAACCATTCAAAAGGCCATCAATAAAAGTATGTATTACAAAAAGTATAAGTAGTCATACCAACAATTACATATCCATCAAAATCAGTCACGAGAAATCAAAACCATACAATGCATAAGTAAACATATATATAGATATTTATGCCTAAGAATCCTTATCTCCACTAATTATAGACCCAGGTACAGCGAATGTTGATCTACTCTTTAGTTTACAAATTCGAGGACAAAATGCCCGACTCAACACCATCTTCTCTTAGAATTGCTCACCTATGGAGCCAATCCGACTATCAAATCAATTATAAACATCCAGGATCTCTCTAGTGAAAAATTACAGAAATTTAAATAAGTGATTGCATGATACTAGCCTGAGACCTTGCTCATACAACACAATCTAGGAACCTCCTCTTAAGGTCAACCATGATCTAGGTTTGCGTAGGTTTCTGGACCATCCATTCATCCAAAAGACATCTAAAGAGAAATCCATAAAAGAGAAAAATATAAAGAGAGAAACTAGAGAGAAGCTTGTAGGGAGATAAAGTAGAGAGAGAAACTGAGGAAAGCAAGTGAAGAGAGGGAAGGGAGAGAAGAAGAGAGGTTTAGGCCGGTCACCTTTCTTTATGCATGGTGTACTCGGATAGTAGTGACCTTTGGCCAACTGTACCTGCAACAGTGACAATACCTAATGGCAAATAGCTATGACACGGCTCTTGACGATGATAGCCAATCTGATAGAAGAAGAAGAGAGAGACAGGAGAAGGGGAATAGGGCTCTAGGCCAGTCGTCTCCACAGTGGTGACCCTAGACAACAATAACGTCTCGATGGCTTCGGCCCTTGGATGCCCAAGCATGGCTACATCCAATGATGCCAGTCGATCCAGTGGAAGGAAATAGAAAAAGAAATAAGGCGGCTTTGTCTACTAAAATCCAACGAATCGCCAGCCAATTCTAGATGATAAGAGAAGAGGTATCAAAGATCTTTACTCATCTTCGGTGAGATATCGGCGATAGTTTGCCAAGAATATCCGACAGAAACTAAGAGGAATGTTATGGATTTTGTCGACTATTGATCAAGAATTGAGAGTGAGCCACTTAAGAGGAAGAAGGTGCTCCTTTTATAGATTGAATCTAGGACTCGGACGAACGATGAATCTTTCTCCTTGTCAAACTTGGGAGAGAGGAGGCCAACTCCTATTAGGAGTCCTCCTTTTTCCGCCTCATATTTCCAGCATGCGAGGTTTGGTATTTCTTCTTTCCTTTTTTTTTTTTTTTTATTTTTAAGATTCATGCGGAAAAATATATATATATATTGGGTCCTTACTCTTGTCTGTCCATTAAGTACCTCTTGTGCTTACGCTGCAAAACGTAAGCAAATCTTGATCAACGTAGACAAACGATCAAAACATCCACTCAAAAATGGCAAACGATGAAAAGTATAGGCAAAAGCAAAAGATCAATAATGTAGGCGTTTAGCCGGTTCTTTCATCCTTCCTTCACGTGAATCCACCATCGGATCACCCACATCACAGACCTCAAAGCAATCCGAATTCCATCATTCGTCCTGCTGCACAGTCCTCAGAGCGAGCGTGGATGATCGAACGGTCTCCGGGCGCGAAGGAAGGCGTATCTTCCTTCCTTCAAATGACCGCGTCTCACTCTGCCTGACAAAAATAATGTTTTTTTTGGAAATGTTTTGGCTATTCTATGCGGAATCCAACTAATAATTCTTTTATAGGATCCGCCACCTCTGCGACCACGAAATGGAAATGGAAATGGAAGCGTCTGTGACTGGAAGCTGGAGTCCGGATTCCCGACTCTCCTTCACAAGCCCACATAGAAATGGAAATGGAGATGGAAGAGAAGACAGCTACCATTCATCTCTCCGTACTTTGGTCCAAGGCATGCCCATGTTCGCTTTCGGCGTGGCGGTGACTCTCTACTCATCCTACGTCCGTCAAGCTTTGACCACTACCAGGACGGCCAACTTCACGCCGCCGATGGACATGCTCGCCTTCTCCTTGCTCGGCCTCTTCTCCTCTTCCCTGGCATCCATCACCTTCCGTCCTAAACTTCCCTACATCGCCTCATCCTTTGAAGACATCAACGTTTCTTCCTCGCATCCACTTTCGCAACGCTGGTTTGCATCCCTACTCACGTCCGGCATCATTGGATTGTGTACTCAGCATGTATGGTTCCTTTGCTGCCTCTTGATCGAAGTCCATGCACGCTGTTGCTCCGTTTTCTAACTTGGATCCTTCGCCAAATCCAGCATCAATTACGCTCCTCCGCGCATCATCCTCACAACCCGTGATGGCTGCTCAACACGATATTGCTGTTTCTTCTGCTACCGCTCGTCTTTGCTGATGATGGTCTGGTATATATGTAGTGTTACTTTTAATACTGCTAACAAGTGAATGGGATGTTTGTTGTGCCATGTGCCTTTCAGGATTTCTGCTACTTCCGACCACACTTCCTTTAGTATCAGTTTCAAGAGTTGCTGATATGTTCCTTTATCATCAGTTTCAGTTTCTTGGGATGTCTTTTGGGTCTGTTATATCTCTTCAGGCTGATGTGCTCTGCTTGTTCATTCCTCCAGGGATTTTCTTTTGTATCCATAGCCGCTACATGTTTTATATATGCTGTTTAATTATATATGTTACTTTGAGGTTGCTTTTTCTGTGTTATTTCTGGTTACTGGCTGGCTTTTACAGTATAGTACTTTCGTTTGGGCCAGTTGCTGCTCTTGAACTATGTTGTGCTTATTTCTTTTCTAATATAGTTTCCACGTTGATTTAAAGAAAAAAAGAACAAGGGAATGGAAAATCTGACGAATATTCTAAGCGCTCAATGGTACATGGATACCTCTTCTCCATCAACGGCATGCACCAGATATCAATCACAACTTAATAAAATATAACAATTCTGGCTTGGGTCGGTCAAGACAATGACCAAGACACGGCAGGCTGTGAGATTGAGGTGAAGAAACCTGATTGCAACTTCCCCATTGGGGCTGGCTGGTCCACTATCATGTATGCATCGTATTCTGCGTCTAAGGGCCCGAAGTAGTTGGACCTGCAACTGTGTTGTGCGCGTGAGGGATGCTCGAAAAAATCTGTGGTCACGGAAATAAGTTATAATTTTTTATATAATCAAATAATTATTATAAATAATAATAATTTTATAATTTAATCAGATAATTAATAAATAAAATAATTAAATAATTATAAAAGAGGCATGATAATTTTGATACGAATCTTTCATTGTTTAAATAACAGAATAACTGTAAGTCCACTATAGATCAACTAGAAATTATACAAATATATCATTAAAATAAATTTTAATTTTATAATAAAAAATTATTATCAATAAATAAATTTTAATAATAAATAAAATAAAAATAAATATTATCAAATATATAAATATTTATAATAATTAATAAAAAATTTTCAAAGATCAAAATTATTGGACTTGTAACTTGCGATGTCAGAATTGAAATAGTATACTGTAATTTTATCAAAATTATGATGCCATCAACCATCTGTTAGAAATAATCGTATGAAATAATATTATAAGCAGTCAGCTTACGTTGGATTTAAAACATTTACTTTTTTTCTCTTAGAAAAATGTGTTTATCAAGAAAATATATCGATCCTTTTCCTCAAATAAAAGCCAAATTCAGATTTTATTTAAAATTACCTTAGAAGAGTCAAAAGATGGAAAGGTCTCGGTGGCTGGGTAGAAAAGCTGAGAAGTGCTGGAAGAATGATAACTACTGAATCGCTGGGAACAGAGAGAGATAACCTAATGACATTTAATAAATAAAAAATACCGATAATACCCTTGTGGAGACCGACTAGAGGTAGGCTAATTTTCATAACGACTGGATAGAAAGTTGAAACGGATGGAAGAATGAAACGACCGACTTAAATGGAGGATAAAGATGAGATAAGAGGATCCAGAGAGAAAGATATAGCGACCGTACTCTGGATCTGTTTTGTCGGATGTAATCTGATATGATATGAGATATCAAATTTTGTCGACTCTAAAGATCTGTTTTGTCGGAGGTAATCTGATTAAAATATTAAATTTTACATCAAGTCATCATATTTAGTATACATAAAAATGACGATAAAATAATTGATGGATCCCGTGCCTATCCTTTTGGAGGGAAAGAGTAAAATAAATATCATAGAAAAAATTGTGGGTATTTTTTTTTTTGAACCACAGAGTAAAAGTAATCTGAAATTATCATTTTTTGATGAAAATATTTTTTCATAAATTATATAAATATTATATTAATTATATAAAATAATTAATATTGATTATATAATAAAATATTAAATTAATATATATTAAATAATAATATTTATAAATAATAATATATTTAATATATTAATATATATATTCAAAAATATTAATTATCAATAAATAATTAATATTTTTATTAATTATTAAAAATCTAACATAGTATTTATTAATAATTAATATATTTATTTATTTATTTATTAAAATATATTTAATTTTTTTATAATAAAAATATATTTTTAATATATACATAGCTAATTTAAAAATATTTATTGACTCAAGTATATTTGAAAGCCAATAGAGATAGCGTTTATATAAATAGGCCATAAATGATCGACAAATGGATTGAAAGATTACTTGAATTATTTATCAAAAGTATTATTAAAAATTTGACAATATTTTTATACAAAATTATCTATAATTAAATATGATAATTTTTTTTATACTATTTTATGGAGTAATTATCAACCAGCAGAGTATAATAAATTTTATTTTTTTATAATTATTTATTTAAATTAATAATTTTAAAATTATTAAATTATCTCATAATCTGAAATACCTAATCAAATGACTGCTAAAAAGAATTCACGCATGTCACTCCGCCACCATAGGTTGCTAGCAAGCTAGCGTAAGCCTGTAGCCGTGACTTTGGAGTCACCACTTTTAACCAGGTACTGCTACATATCTACAAAGACATGCAATGGCTGCACTATAGGAGGTGGTCTCTTGGATTTTGAAAATACTTATGCTTTCCATGCCAAGCATGCCATAATCATCCCCAAGGATTTTTTATTTTTTATTTTTTTATTTTTGGTAAGTAAGGATTTTCAATTGTTTAGGAGGATTATGGAGGTTAGAAGATTAAGGTTTTTTCTCGGTGAGGTCAGTCGTCGTGACTTTTGCAACTTTATTTTTGTCTTTTAGTAAAACCTGTAGAACTTTCTTTCGTGCTTGAATAGTATTTCATGAAAAAACTCATAATTGCAATAGCAGGTAGTAGGATGATGCAGGATGCTTCTCTGATCTTTTATGCCGTGCCTTTTTTTCGGTAGAATTTTATGCCGTGCCTCACTAGTACGAAATCGGTAGCTCTTTGTGATTGGTGAGTATATTTTGCTTTCAGTTCAGCCCTCTTCTTTATTTCCTTTTGTTCCCGGTTCGCTCCTTGGATATGAACAACAACTACTTGCAAAACCAATCACCGATGGCACAAAACCACCGTATTTACGATACCAAAGAAGCTAGGGATGGCAATCAGATTCGGTCGAGTCAAAAATTTATTAACCCAAGTTTGACCTATTTATTAATAATTAAAATTTAGATCTAAATCTAACCTGTTTAGTAAGTAATCAGATCTGTTAGTGCAAAAATCTGCCGGCATCGGAGAAGCTGGAGTCGAGGGAGTCGCGATCGCCGTCGGGACCTGCAAAAGAAGTCTAAATCGGAGTTGGAGTTGCTCCGGCAAGATCCTCCGATGCTCAAGTCAGTTCTCTGTCTCAACAAGAATGGAGTGCTCGAACGAAAATTTTGGCAGAATTTTGAGATAGAAATGAGAGCTTAGAGAATAACGTATCTGGAAGTCCCTTTTTATAGACGGAGAGCGTAACTGATTGACAGCGACGTCTGTAACCGCCTGGTAGTGG